>JARJEI010000067.1:0-137500 GCA_029955415.1 Lottia scabra
AAATTGGTATTGTTAAAATAGTAATAATATTCTTCCATGCTATAGACCTACTGTTTTTACTTCCGGGGGCGATGCGGTGGCACAGTGAGTAAGTCGCATGCCCCCCTGGGCGGCAGCGCTATTTATCCCTGGGTCCCAATTTCGGATAACTATGTCAGGTGCAAAAAAAAAGGACTGTTTACCTTTAAACACCACCCAAAACCTCTCCAGAAAGCATTTCGAATCATATTACATTCAAATAGAATACACATGTCAACTCAACAATGTTTTAAATAGTTTGATTGATATTTCATAGTCAATACAAAATAGCATTGAATATCCATTTTACAGGGCGCTTAACAAGTCAACGTAAAATTTAATCAGCTGATGGGGCCGCATGACCTATTTCAATACAAAGTCTATGGAAAATTATCCATGTTCTGACCTAGTATGGACTTAAAAAAAAAAAAAAAAAAAAAAAAAAAAAAAAAAAAATAACACCGGAGGGTGGTAAACGCCCTTTATCTAAAGCCAATCACGTTATAGCACACAAAACTGCCATAGGTTGATCAAAAATGGGTCGTTCGCATATCAAACGAATCAGCGTTCAATGACGCATCTTTTCGACACAAAATGGTGGCGAAAAAATTAATATCGGAAGCTTGTAGGGCCCCTCAAACATCTGTCCCGATTGGGGAGGGCTTAAGCCCTCTGTATAATGTCAGTTGCCGGTGGTGGTATGCGCACAAATGTGTCAGTTGTTGAACAAAAAACATTGGTATGATGGATAAGATCAAGAAAAAGTTTGAAATTTTGAAGACAAAAATAAAGGGTTGGGTGGGGTCTCGATCCCGGGCCCCCTCAGCGTGGCTCCAGCACGCTAACCGCTTCGCCATGGCGGCTTGACAGACTCCTGGCGAGAGTAAGCCGTGACCCTAACACCGGAGGGTGGTAAACGCCCTTTATCTAAAGCCAATCACGTTATAGCACACAAAACTGCCATAGGTTGATCAAAAATGGGTCGTTCGCATATCAAACGAATCAGCGTTCAATGACGCATCTTTTCGACACAAAATGGTGGCGAAAAAATTAATATCGGAAGCTTGTAGGGCCCCTCAAACATCTGTCCCGATTGGGGAGGGCTTAAGCCCTCTGTATAATGTCAGTTGCCGGTGGTGGTATGCGCACAAATGTGTCAGTTGTTGAACAAAAAACATTGGTATGATGGATAAGATCAAGAAAAAGTTTGAAATTTTGAAGACAAAAATAAAGGGTTGGGTGGGGTCTCGATCCCGGGCCCCCTCAGCGTGGCTCCAGCACGCTAACCGCTTCGCCATGGCGGCTTGACAGACTCCTGGCGAGAGTAAGCCGTGACCCTAACACCGGAGGGTGGTAAACGCCCTTTATCTAAAGCCAATCACGTTATAGCACACAAAACTGCCATAGGTTGATCAAAAATGGGTCGTTCGCATATCAAACGAATCAGCGTTCAATGACGCATCTTTTCGACACAAAATGGTGGCGAAAAAATTAATATCGGAAGCTTGTAGGGCCCCTCAAACATCTGTCCCGATTGGGGAGGGCTTAAGCCCTCTGTATAATGTCAGTTGCCGGTGGTGGTATGCGCACAAATGTGTCAGTTGTTGAACAAAAAACATTGGTATGATGGATAAGATCAAGAAAAAGTTTGAAATTTTGAAGACAAAAATAAAGGGTTGGGTGGGGTCTCGATCCCGGGCCCCCTCAGCGTGGCTCCAGCACGCTAACCGCTTCGCCATGGCGGCTTGACAGACTCCTGGCGAGAGTAAGCCGTGACCCTAACACCGGAGGGTGGTAAACGCCCTTTATCTAAAGCCAATCACGTTATAGCACACAAAACTGCCATAGGTTGATCAAAAATGGGTCGTTCGCATATCAAACGAATCAGCGTTCAATGACGCATCTTTTCGACACAAAATGGTGGCGAAAAAATTAATATCGGAAGCTTGTAGGGCCCCTCAAACATCTGTCCCGATTGGGGAGGGCTTAAGCCCTCTGTATAATGTCAGTTGCCGGTGGTGGTATGCGCACAAATGTGTCAGTTGTTGAACAAAAAACATTGGTATGATGGATAAGATCAAGAAAAAGTTTGAAATTTTGAAGACAAAAATAAAGGGTTGGGTGGGGTCTCGATCCCGGGCCCCCTCAGCGTGGCTCCAGCACGCTAACCGCTTCGCCATGGCGGCTTGACAGACTCCTGGCGAGAGTAAGCCGTGACCCTAACACCGGAGGGTGGTAAACGCCCTTTATCTAAAGCCAATCACGTTATAGCACACAAAACTGCCATAGGTTGATCAAAAATGGGTCGTTCGCATATCAAACGAATCAGCGTTCAATGACGCATCTTTTCGACACAAAATGGTGGCGAAAAAATTAATATCGGAAGCTTGTAGGGCCCCTCAAACATCTGTCCCGATTGGGGAGGGCTTAAGCCCTCTGTATAATGTCAGTTGCCGGTGGTGGTATGCGCACAAATGTGTCAGTTGTTGAACAAAAAACATTGGTATGATGGATAAGATCAAGAAAAAGTTTGAAATTTTGAAGACAAAAATAAAGGGTTGGGTGGGGTCTCGATCCCGGGCCCCCTCAGCGTGGCTCCAGCACGCTAACCGCTTCGCCATGGCGGCTTGACAGACTCCTGGCGAGAGTAAGCCGTGACCCTAACACCGGAGGGTGGTAAACGCCCTTTATCTAAAGCCAATCACGTTATAGCACACAAAACTGCCATAGGTTGATCAAAAATGGGTCGTTCGCATATCAAACGAATCAGCGTTCAATGACGCATCTTTTCGACACAAAATGGTGGCGAAAAAATTAATATCGGAAGCTTGTAGGGCCCCTCAAACATCTGTCCCGATTGGGGAGGGCTTAAGCCCTCTGTATAATGTCAGTTGCCGGTGGTGGTATGCGCACAAATGTGTCAGTTGTTGAACAAAAAACATTGGTATGATGGATAAGATCAAGAAAAAGTTTGAAATTTTGAAGACAAAAATAAAGGGTTGGGTGGGGTCTCGATCCCGGGCCCCCTCAGCGTGGCTCCAGCACGCTAACCGCTTCGCCATGGCGGCTTGACAGACTCCTGGCGAGAGTAAGCCGTGACCCTAACACCGGAGGGTGGTAAACGCCCTTTATCTAAAGCCAATCACGTTATAGCACACAAAACTGCCATAGGTTGATCAAAAATGGGTCGTTCGCATATCAAACGAATCAGCGTTCAATGACGCATCTTTTCGACACAAAATGGTGGCGAAAAAATTAATATCGGAAGCTTGTAGGGCCCCTCAAACATCTGTCCCGATTGGGGAGGGCTTAAGCCCTCTGTATAATGTCAGTTGCCGGTGGTGGTATGCGCACAAATGTGTCAGTTGTTGAACAAAAAACATTGGTATGATGGATAAGATCAAGAAAAAGTTTGAAATTTTGAAGACAAAAATAAAGGGTTGGGTGGGGTCTCGATCCCGGGCCCCCTCAGCGTGGCTCCAGCACGCTAACCGCTTCGCCATGGCGGCTTGACAGACTCCTGGCGAGAGTAAGCCGTGACCCTAACACCGGAGGGTGGTAAACGCCCTTTATCTAAAGCCAATCACGTTATAGCACACAAAACTGCCATAGGTTGATCAAAAATGGGTCGTTCGCATATCAAACGAATCAGCGTTCAATGACGCATCTTTTCGACACAAAATGGTGGCGAAAAAATTAATATCGGAAGCTTGTAGGGCCCCTCAAACATCTGTCCCGATTGGGGAGGGCTTAAGCCCTCTGTATAATGTCAGTTGCCGGTGGTGGTATGCGCACAAATGTGTCAGTTGTTGAACAAAAAACATTGGTATGATGGATAAGATCAAGAAAAAGTTTGAAATTTTGAAGACAAAAATAAAGGGTTGGGTGGGGTCTCGATCCCGGGCCCCCTCAGCGTGGCTCCAGCACGCTAACCGCTTCGCCATGGCGGCTTGACAGACTCCTGGCGAGAGTAAGCCGTGACCCTAACACCGGAGGGTGGTAAACGCCCTTTATCTAAAGCCAATCACGTTATAGCACACAAAACTGCCATAGGTTGATCAAAAATGGGTCGTTCGCATATCAAACGAATCAGCGTTCAATGACGCATCTTTTCGACACAAAATGGTGGCGAAAAAATTAATATCGGAAGCTTGTAGGGCCCCTCAAACATCTGTCCCGATTGGGGAGGGCTTAAGCCCTCTGTATAATGTCAGTTGCCGGTGGTGGTATGCGCACAAATGTGTCAGTTGTTGAACAAAAAACATTGGTATGATGGATAAGATCAAGAAAAAGTTTGAAATTTTGAAGACAAAAATAAAGGGTTGGGTGGGGTCTCGATCCCGGGCCCCCTCAGCGTGGCTCCAGCACGCTAACCGCTTCGCCATGGCGGCTTGACAGACTCCTGGCGAGAGTAAGCCGTGACCCTAACACCGGAGGGTGGTAAACGCCCTTTATCTAAAGCCAATCACGTTATAGCACACAAAACTGCCATAGGTTGATCAAAAATGGGTCGTTCGCATATCAAACGAATCAGCGTTCAATGACGCATCTTTTCGACACAAAATGGTGGCGAAAAAATTAATATCGGAAGCTTGTAGGGCCCCTCAAACATCTGTCCCGATTGGGGAGGGCTTAAGCCCTCTGTATAATGTCAGTTGCCGGTGGTGGTATGCGCACAAATGTGTCAGTTGTTGAACAAAAAACATTGGTATGATGGATAAGATCAAGAAAAAGTTTGAAATTTTGAAGACAAAAATAAAGGGTTGGGTGGGGTCTCGATCCCGGGCCCCCTCAGCGTGGCTCCAGCACGCTAACCGCTTCGCCATGGCGGCTTGACAGACTCCTGGCGAGAGTAAGCCGTGACCCTAACACCGGAGGGTGGTAAACGCCCTTTATCTAAAGCCAATCACGTTATAGCACACAAAACTGCCATAGGTTGATCAAAAATGGGTCGTTCGCATATCAAACGAATCAGCGTTCAATGACGCATCTTTTCGACACAAAATGGTGGCGAAAAAATTAATATCGGAAGCTTGTAGGGACCCTCAAACATCTGTCCCGATTGGGGAGGGCTTAAGCCCTCTGTATAATGTCAGTTGCCGGTGGTGGTATGCGCACAAATGTGTCAGTTGTTGAACAAAAAACATTGGTATGATGGATAAGATCAAGAAAAAGTTTGAAATTTTGAAGACAAAAATAAAGGGTTGGGTGGGGTCTCGATCCCGGGCCCCCTCAGCGTGGCTCCAGCACGCTAACCGCTTCGCCATGGCGGCTTGACAGACTCCTGGCGAGAGTAAGCCGTGACCCTAACACCGGAGGGTGGTAAACGCCCTTTATCTAAAGCCAATCACGTTATAGCACACAAAACTGCCATAGGTTGATCAAAAATGGGTCGTTCGCATATCAAACGAATCAGCGTTCAATGACGCATCTTTTCGACACAAAATGGTGGCGAAAAAATTAATATCGGAAGCTTGTAGGGACCCTCAAACATCTGTCCCGATTGGGGAGGGCTTAAGCCCTCTGTATAATGTCAGTTGCCGGTGGTGGTATGCGCACAAATGTGTCAGTTGTTGAACAAAAAACATTGGTATGATGGATAAGATCAAGAAAAAGTTTGAAATTTTGAAGACAAAAATAAAGGGTTGGGTGGGGTCTCGATCCCGGGCCCCCTCAGCGTGGCTCCAGCACGCTAACCGCTTCGCCATGGCGGCTTGACAGACTCCTGGCGAGAGTAAGCCGTGACCCTAACACCGGAGGGTGGTAAACGCCCTTTATCTAAAGCCAATCACGTTATAGCACACAAAACTGCCATAGGTTGATCAAAAATGGGTCGTTCGCATATCAAACGAATCAGCGTTCAATGACGCATCTTTTCGACACAAAATGGTGGCGAAAAAATTAATATCGGAAGCTTGTAGGGCCCCTCAAACATCTGTCCCGATTGGGGAGGGCTTAAGCCCTCTGTATAATGTCAGTTGCCGGTGGTGGTATGCGCACAAATGTGTCAGTTGTTGAACAAAAAACATTGGTATGATGGATAAGATCAAGAAAAAGTTTGAAATTTTGAAGACAAAAATAAAGGGTTGGGTGGGGTCTCGATCCCGGGCCCCCTCAGCGTGGCTCCAGCACGCTAACCGCTTCGCCATGGCGGCTTGACAGACTCCTGGCGAGAGTAAGCCGTGACCCTAACACCGGAGGGTGGTAAACGCCCTTTATCTAAAGCCAATCACGTTATAGCACACAAAACTGCCATAGGTTGATCAAAAATGGGTCGTTCGCATATCAAACGAATCAGCGTTCAATGACGCATCTTTTCGACACAAAATGGTGGCGAAAAAATTAATATCGGAAGCTTGTAGGGCCCCTCAAACATCTGTCCCGATTGGGGAGGGCTTAAGCCCTCTGTATAATGTCAGTTGCCGGTGGTGGTATGCGCACAAATGTGTCAGTTGTTGAACAAAAAACATTGGTATGATGGATAAGATCAAGAAAAAGTTTGAAATTTTGAAGACAAAAATAAAGGGTTGGGTGGGGTCTCGATCCCGGGCCCCCTCAGCGTGGCTCCAGCACGCTAACCGCTTCGCCATGGCGGCTTGACAGACTCCTGGCGAGAGTAAGCCGTGACCCTAACACCGGAGGGTGGTAAACGCCCTTTATCTAAAGCCAATCACGTTATAGCACACAAAACTGCCATAGGTTGATCAAAAATGGGTCGTTCGCATATCAAACGAATCAGCGTTCAATGACGCATCTTTTCGACACAAAATGGTGGCGAAAAAATTAATATCGGAAGCTTGTAGGGCCCCTCAAACATCTGTCCCGATTGGGGAGGGCTTAAGCCCTCTGTATAATGTCAGTTGCCGGTGGTGGTATGCGCACAAATGTGTCAGTTGTTGAACAAAAAACATTGGTATGATGGATAAGATCAAGAAAAAGTTTGAAATTTTGAAGACAAAAATAAAGGGTTGGGTGGGGTCTCGATCCCGGGCCCCCTCAGCGTGGCTCCAGCACGCTAACCGCTTCGCCATGGCGGCTTGACAGACTCCTGGCGAGAGTAAGCCGTGACCCTAACACCGGAGGGTGGTAAACGCCCTTTATCTAAAGCCAATCACGTTATAGCACACACAACTGCCATAGGTTGATCAAAAATGGGTCGTTCGCATATCAAACGAATCAGCGTTCAATGACGCATCTTTTCGACACAAAATGGTGGCGAAAAAATTAATATCGGAAGCTTGTAGGGCCCCTCAAACATCTGTCCCGATTGGGGAGGGCTTAAGCCCTCTGTATAATGTCAGTTGCCGGTGGTGGTATGCGCACAAATGTGTCAGTTGTTGAACAAAAAACATTGGTATGATGGATAAGATCAAGAAAAAGTTTGAAATTTTGAAGACAAAAATAAAGGGTTGGGTGGGGTCTCGATCCCGGGCCCCCTCAGCGTGGCTCCAGCACGCTAACCGCTTCGCCATGGCGGCTTGACAGACTCCTGGCGAGAGTAAGCCGTGACCCTAACACCGGAGGGTGGTAAACGCCCTTTATCTAAAGCCAATCACGTTATAGCACACAAAACTGCCATAGGTTGATCAAAAATGGGTCGTTCGCATATCAAACGAATCAGCGTTCAATGACGCATCTTTTCGACACAAAATGGTGGCGAAAAAATTAATATCGGAAGCTTGTAGGGCCCCTCAAACATCTGTCCCGATTGGGGAGGGCTTAAGCCCTCTGTATAATGTCAGTTGCCGGTGGTGGTATGCGCACAAATGTGTCAGTTGTTGAACAAAAAACATTGGTATGATGGATAAGATCAAGAAAAAGTTTGAAATTTTGAAGACAAAAATAAAGGGTTGGGTGGGGTCTCGATCCCGGGCCCCCTCAGCGTGGCTCCAGCACGCTAACCGCTTCGCCATGGCGGCTTGACAGACTCCTGGCGAGAGTAAGCCGTGACCCTAACACCGGAGGGTGGTAAACGCCCTTTATCTAAAGCCAATCACGTTATAGCACACAAAACTGCCATAGGTTGATCAAAAATGGGTCGTTCGCATATCAAACGAATCAGCGTTCAATGACGCATCTTTTCGACACAAAATGGTGGCGAAAAAATTAATATCGGAAGCTTGTAGGGCCCCTCAAACATCTGTCCCGATTGGGGAGGGCTTAAGCCCTCTGTATAATGTCAGTTGCCGGTGGTGGTATGCGCACAAATGTGTCAGTTGTTGAACAAAAAACATTGGTATGATGGATAAGATCAAGAAAAAGTTTGAAATTTTGAAGACAAAAATAAAGGGTTGGGTGGGGTCTCGATCCCGGGCCCCCTCAGCGTGGCTCCAGCACGCTAACCGCTTCGCCATGGCGGCTTGACAGACTCCTGGCGAGAGTAAGCCGTGACCCTAACACCGGAGGGTGGTAAACGCCCTTTATCTAAAGCCAATCACGTTATAGCACACAAAACTGCCATAGGTTGATCAAAAATGGGTCGTTCGCATATCAAACGAATCAGCGTTCAATGACGCATCTTTTCGACACAAAATGGTGGCGAAAAAATTAATATCGGAAGCTTGTAGGGCCCCTCAAACATCTGTCCCGATTGGGGAGGGCTTAAGCCCTCTGTATAATGTCAGTTGCCGGTGGTGGTATGCGCACAAATGTGTCAGTTGTTGAACAAAAAACATTGGTATGATGGATAAGATCAAGAAAAAGTTTGAAATTTTGAAGACAAAAATAAAGGGTTGGGTGGGGTCTCGATCCCGGGCCCCCTCAGCGTGGCTCCAGCACGCTAACCGCTTCGCCATGGCGGCTTGACAGACTCCTGGCGAGAGTAAGCCGTGACCCTAACACCGGAGGGTGGTAAACGCCCTTTATCTAAAGCCAATCACGTTATAGCACACAAAACTGCCATAGGTTGATCAAAAATGGGTCGTTCGCATATCAAACGAATCAGCGTTCAATGACGCATCTTTTCGACACAAAATGGTGGCGAAAAAATTAATATCGGAAGCTTGTAGGGCCCCTCAAACATCTGTCCCGATTGGGGAGGGCTTAAGCCCTCTGTATAATGTCAGTTGCCGGTGGTGGTATGCGCACAAATGTGTCAGTTGTTGAACAAAAAACATTGGTATGATGGATAAGATCAAGAAAAAGTTTGAAATTTTGAAGACAAAAATAAAGGGTTGGGTGGGGTCTCGATCCCGGGCCCCCTCAGCGTGGCTCCAGCACGCTAACCGCTTCGCCATGGCGGCTTGACAGACTCCTGGCGAGAGTAAGCCGTGACCCTAACACCGGAGGGTGGTAAACGCCCTTTATCTAAAGCCAATCACGTTATAGCACACAAAACTGCCATAGGTTGATCAAAAATGGGTCGTTCGCATATCAAACGAATCAGCGTTCAATGACGCATCTTTTCGACACAAAATGGTGGCGAAAAAATTAATATCGGAAGCTTGTAGGGCCCCTCAAACATCTGTCCCGATTGGGGAGGGCTTAAGCCCTCTGTATAATGTCAGTTGCCGGTGGTGGTATGCGCACAAATGTGTCAGTTGTTGAACAAAAAACATTGGTATGATGGATAAGATCAAGAAAAAGTTTGAAATTTTGAAGACAAAAATAAAGGGTTGGGTGGGGTCTCGATCCCGGGCCCCCTCAGCGTGGCTCCAGCACGCTAACCGCTTCGCCATGGCGGCTTGACAGACTCCTGGCGAGAGTAAGCCGTGACCCTAACACCGGAGGGTGGTAAACGCCCTTTATCTAAAGCCAATCACGTTATAGCACACACAACTGCCATAGGTTGATCAAAAATGGGTCGTTCGCATATCAAACGAATCAGCGTTCAATGACGCATCTTTTCGACACAAAATGGTGGCGAAAAAATTAATATCGGAAGCTTGTAGGGCCCCTCAAACATCTGTCCCGATTGGGGAGGGCTTAAGCCCTCTGTATAATGTCAGTTGCCGGTGGTGGTATGCGCACAAATGTGTCAGTTGTTGAACAAAAAACATTGGTATGATGGATAAGATCAAGAAAAAGTTTGAAATTTTGAAGACAAAAATAAAGGGTTGGGTGGGGTCTCGATCCCGGGCCCCCTCAGCGTGGCTCCAGCACGCTAACCGCTTCGCCATGGCGGCTTGACAGACTCCTGGCGAGAGTAAGCCGTGACCCTAACACCGGAGGGTGGTAAACGCCCTTTATCTAAAGCCAATCACGTTATAGCACACAAAACTGCCATAGGTTGATCAAAAATGGGTCGTTCGCATATCAAACGAATCAGCGTTCAATGACGCATCTTTTCGACACAAAATGGTGGCGAAAAAATTAATATCGGAAGCTTGTAGGGCCCCTCAAACATCTGTCCCGATTGGGGAGGGCTTAAGCCCTCTGTATAATGTCAGTTGCCGGTGGTGGTATGCGCACAAATGTGTCAGTTGTTGAACAAAAAACATTGGTATGATGGATAAGATCAAGAAAAAGTTTGAAATTTTGAAGACAAAAATAAAGGGTTGGGTGGGGTCTCGATCCCGGGCCCCCTCAGCGTGGCTCCAGCACGCTAACCGCTTCGCCATGGCGGCTTGACAGACTCCTGGCGAGAGTAAGCCGTGACCCTAACACCGGAGGGTGGTAAACGCCCTTTATCTAAAGCCAATCACGTTATA
This sequence comes from Lottia scabra, assembly GCA_029955415.1. Taxonomy (NCBI): domain Eukaryota; kingdom Metazoa; phylum Mollusca; class Gastropoda; family Lottiidae; genus Lottia; species Lottia scabra. The sequence goes on from JARJEI010000067.1 coordinate 10,668, forward strand.
GCACACAAAACTGCCATAGGTTGATCAAAAATGGGTCGTTCGCATATCAAACGAATCAGCGTTCAATGACGCATCTTTTCGACACAAAATGGTGGCGAAAAAATTAATATCGGAAGCTTGTAGGGCCCCTCAAACATCTGTCCCGATTGGGGAGGGCTTAAGCCCTCTGTATAATGTCAGTTGCCGGTGGTGGTATGCGCACAAATGTGTCAGTTGTTGAACAAAAAACATTGGTATGATGGATAAGATCAAGAAAAAGTTTGAAATTTTGAAGACAAAAATAAAGGGTTGGGTGGGGTCTCGATCCCGGGCCCCCTCAGCGTGGCTCCAGCACGCTAACCGCTTCGCCATGGCGGCTTGACAGACTCCTGGCGAGAGTAAGCCGTGACCCTAACACCGGAGGGTGGTAAACGCCCTTTATCTAAAGCCAATCACGTTATAGCACACAAAACTGCCATAGGTTGATCAAAAATGGGTCGTTCGCATATCAAACGAATCAGCGTTCAATGACGCATCTTTTCGACACAAAATGGTGGCGAAAAAATTAATATCGGAAGCTTGTAGGGCCCCTCAAACATCTGTCCCGATTGGGGAGGGCTTAAGCCCTCTGTATAATGTCAGTTGCCGGTGGTGGTATGCGCACAAATGTGTCAGTTGTTGAACAAAAAACATTGGTATGATGGATAAGATCAAGAAAAAGTTTGAAATTTTGAAGACAAAAATAAAGGGTTGGGTGGGGTCTCGATCCCGGGCCCCCTCAGCGTGGCTCCAGCACGCTAACCGCTTCGCCATGGCGGCTTGACAGACTCCTGGCGAGAGTAAGCCGTGACCCTAACACCGGAGGGTGGTAAACGCCCTTTATCTAAAGCCAATCACGTTATAGCACACAAAACTGCCATAGGTTGATCAAAAATGGGTCGTTCGCATATCAAACGAATCAGCGTTCAATGACGCATCTTTTCGACACAAAATGGTGGCGAAAAAATTAATATCGGAAGCTTGTAGGGCCCCTCAAACATCTGTCCCGATTGGGGAGGGCTTAAGCCCTCTGTATAATGTCAGTTGCCGGTGGTGGTATGCGCACAAATGTGTCAGTTGTTGAACAAAAAACATTGGTATGATGGATAAGATCAAGAAAAAGTTTGAAATTTTGAAGACAAAAATAAAGGGTTGGGTGGGGTCTCGATCCCGGGCCCCCTCAGCGTGGCTCCAGCACGCTAACCGCTTCGCCATGGCGGCTTGACAGACTCCTGGCGAGAGTAAGCCGTGACCCTAACACCGGAGGGTGGTAAACGCCCTTTATCTAAAGCCAATCACGTTATAGCACACAAAACTGCCATAGGTTGATCAAAAATGGGTCGTTCGCATATCAAACGAATCAGCGTTCAATGACGCATCTTTTCGACACAAAATGGTGGCGAAAAAATTAATATCGGAAGCTTGTAGGGCCCCTCAAACATCTGTCCCGATTGGGGAGGGCTTAAGCCCTCTGTATAATGTCAGTTGCCGGTGGTGGTATGCGCACAAATGTGTCAGTTGTTGAACAAAAAACATTGGTATGATGGATAAGATCAAGAAAAAGTTTGAAATTTTGAAGACAAAAATAAAGGGTTGGGTGGGGTCTCGATCCCGGGCCCCCTCAGCGTGGCTCCAGCACGCTAACCGCTTCGCCATGGCGGCTTGACAGACTCCTGGCGAGAGTAAGCCGTGACCCTAACACCGGAGGGTGGTAAACGCCCTTTATCTAAAGCAAATCACGTTATAGCACACAAAACTGCCATAGGTTGATCAAAAATGGGTCGTTCGCATATCAAACGAATCAGCGTTCAATGACGCATCTTTTCGACACAAAATGGTGGCGAAAAAATTAATATCGGAAGCTTGTAGGGCCCCTCAAACATCTGTCCCGATTGGGGAGGGCTTAAGCCCTCTGTATAATGTCAGTTGCCGGTGGTGGTATGCGCACAAATGTGTCAGTTGTTGAACAAAAAACATTGGTATGATGGATAAGATCAAGAAAAAGTTTGAAATTTTGAAGACAAAAATAAAGGGTTGGGTGGGGTCTCGATCCCGGGCCCCCTCAGCGTGGCTCCAGCACGCTAACCGCTTCGCCATGGCGGCTTGACAGACTCCTGGCGAGAGTAAGCCGTGACCCTAACACCGGAGGGTGGTAAACGCCCTTTATCTAAAGCCAATCACGTTATAGCACACAAAACTGCCATAGGTTGATCAAAAATGGGTCGTTCGCATATCAAACGAATCAGCGTTCAATGACGCATCTTTTCGACACAAAATGGTGGCGAAAAAATTAATATCGGAAGCTTGTAGGGCCCCTCAAACATCTGTCCCGATTGGGGAGGGCTTAAGCCCTCTGTATAATGTCAGTTGCCGGTGGTGGTATGCGCACAAATGTGTCAGTTGTTGAACAAAAAACATTGGTATGATGGATAAGATCAAGAAAAAGTTTGAAATTTTGAAGACAAAAATAAAGGGTTGGGTGGGGTCTCGATCCCGGGCCCCCTCAGCGTGGCTCCAGCACGCTAACCGCTTCGCCATGGCGGCTTGACAGACTCCTGGCGAGAGTAAGCCGTGACCCTAACACCGGAGGGTGGTAAACGCCCTTTATCTAAAGCCAATCACGTTATAGCACACAAAACTGCCATAGGTTGATCAAAAATGGGTCGTTCGCATATCAAACGAATCAGCGTTCAATGACGCATCTTTTCGACACAAAATGGTGGCGAAAAAATTAATATCGAAAGCTTGTAGGGACCCTCAAACATCTGTCCCGATTGGGGAGGGCTTAAGCCCTCTGTATAATGTCAGTTGCCGGTGGTGGTATGCGCACAAATGTGTCAGTTGTTGAACAAAAAACATTGGTATGATGGATAAGATCAAGAAAAAGTTTGAAATTTTGAAGACAAAAATAAAGGGTTGGGTGGGGTCTCGATCCCGGGCCCCCTCAGCGTGGCTCCAGCACGCTAACCGCTTCGCCATGGCGGCTTGACAGACTCCTGGCGAGAGTAAGCCGTGACCCTAACACCGGAGGGTGGTAAACGCCCTTTATCTAAAGCCAATCACGTTATAGCACACAAAACTGCCATAGGTTGATCAAAAATGGGTCGTTCGCATATCAAACGAATCAGCGTTCAATGACGCATCTTTTCGACACAAAATGGTGGCGAAAAAATTAATATCGGAAGCTTGTAGGGCCCCTCAAACATCTGTCCCGATTGGGGAGGGCTTAAGCCCTCTGTATAATGTCAGTTGCCGGTGGTGGTATGCGCACAAATGTGTCAGTTGTTGAACAAAAAACATTGGTATGATGGATAAGATCAAGAAAAAGTTTGAAATTTTGAAGACAAAAATAAAGGGTTGGGTGGGGTCTCGATCCCGGGCCCCCTCAGCGTGGCTCCAGCACGCTAACCGCTTCGCCATGGCGGCTTGACAGACTCCTGGCGAGAGTAAGCCGTGACCCTAACACCGGAGGGTGGTAAACGCCCTTTATCTAAAGCCAATCACGTTATAGCACACAAAACTGCCATAGGTTGATCAAAAATGGGTCGTTCGCATATCAAACGAATCAGCGTTCAATGACGCATCTTTTCGACACAAAATGGTGGCGAAAAAATTAATATCGGAAGCTTGTAGGGCCCCTCAAACATCTGTCCCGATTGGGGAGGGCTTAAGCCCTCTGTATAATGTCAGTTGCCGGTGGTGGTATGCGCACAAATGTGTCAGTTGTTGAACAAAAAACATTGGTATGATGGATAAGATCAAGAAAAAGTTTGAAATTTTGAAGACAAAAATAAAGGGTTGGGTGGGGTCTCGATCCCGGGCCCCCTCAGCGTGGCTCCAGCACGCTAACCGCTTCGCCATGGCGGCTTGACAGACTCCTGGCGAGAGTAAGCCGTGACCCTAACACCGGAGGGTGGTAAACGCCCTTTATCTAAAGCCAATCACGTTATAGCACACAAAACTGCCATAGGTTGATCAAAAATGGGTCGTTCGCATATCAAACGAATCAGCGTTCAATGACGCATCTTTTCGACACAAAATGGTGGCGAAAAAATTAATATCGGAAGCTTGTAGGGCCCCTCAAACATCTGTCCCGATTGGGGAGGGCTTAAGCCCTCTGTATAATGTCAGTTGCCGGTGGTGGTATGCGCACAAATGTGTCAGTTGTTGAACAAAAAACATTGGTATGATGGATAAGATCAAGAAAAAGTTTGAAATTTTGAAGACAAAAATAAAGGGTTGGGTGGGGTCTCGATCCCGGGCCCCCTCAGCGTGGCTCCAGCACGCTAACCGCTTCGCCATGGCGGCTTGACAGACTCCTGGCGAGAGTAAGCCGTGACCCTAACACCGGAGGGTGGTAAACGCCCTTTATCTAAAGCCAATCACGTTATAGCACACAAAACTGCCATAGGTTGATCAAAAATGGGTCGTTCGCATATCAAACGAATCAGCGTTCAATGACGCATCTTTTCGACACAAAATGGTGGCGAAAAAATTAATATCGGAAGCTTGTAGGGCCCCTCAAACATCTGTCCCGATTGGGGAGGGCTTAAGCCCTCTGTATAATGTCAGTTGCCGGTGGTGGTATGCGCACAAATGTGTCAGTTGTTGAACAAAAAACATTGGTATGATGGATAAGATCAAGAAAAAGTTTGAAATTTTGAAGACAAAAATAAAGGGTTGGGTGGGGTCTCGATCCCGGGCCCCCTCAGCGTGGCTCCAGCACGCTAACCGCTTCGCCATGGCGGCTTGACAGACTCCTGGCGAGAGTAAGCCGTGACCCTAACACCGGAGGGTGGTAAACGCCCTTTATCTAAAGCCAATCACGTTATAGCACACAAAACTGCCATAGGTTGATCAAAAATGGGTCGTTCGCATATCAAACGAATCAGCGTTCAATGACGCATCTTTTCGACACAAAATGGTGGCGAAAAAATTAATATCGGAAGCTTGTAGGGCCCCTCAAACATCTGTCCCGATTGGGGAGGGCTTAAGCCCTCTGTATAATGTCAGTTGCCGGTGGTGGTATGCGCACAAATGTGTCAGTTGTTGAACAAAAAACATTGGTATGATGGATAAGATCAAGAAAAAGTTTGAAATTTTGAAGACAAAAATAAAGGGTTGGGTGGGGTCTCGATCCCGGGCCCCCTCAGCGTGGCTCCAGCACGCTAACCGCTTCGCCATGGCGGCTTGACAGACTCCTGGCGAGAGTAAGCCGTGACCCTAACACCGGAGGGTGGTAAACGCCCTTTATCTAAAGCCAATCACGTTATAGCACACAAAACTGCCATAGGTTGATCAAAAATGGGTCGTTCGCATATCAAACGAATCAGCGTTCAATGACGCATCTTTTCGACACAAAATGGTGGCGAAAAAATTAATATCGGAAGCTTGTAGGGCCCCTCAAACATCTGTCCCGATTGGGGAGGGCTTAAGCCCTCTGTATAATGTCAGTTGCCGGTGGTGGTATGCGCACAAATGTGTCAGTTGTTGAACAAAAAACATTGGTATGATGGATAAGATCAAGAAAAAGTTTGAAATTTTGAAGACAAAAATAAAGGGTTGGGTGGGGTCTCGATCCCGGGCCCCCTCAGCGTGGCTCCAGCACGCTAACCGCTTCGCCATGGCGGCTTGACAGACTCCTGGCGAGAGTAAGCCGTGACCCTAACACCGGAGGGTGGTAAACGCCCTTTATCTAAAGCCAATCACGTTATAGCACACAAAACTGCCATAGGTTGATCAAAAATGGGTCGTTCGCATATCAAACGAATCAGCGTTCAATGACGCATCTTTTCGACACAAAATGGTGGCGAAAAAATTAATATCGGAAGCTTGTAGGGCCCCTCAAACATCTGTCCCGATTGGGGAGGGCTTAAGCCCTCTGTATAATGTCAGTTGCCGGTGGTGGTATGCGCACAAATGTGTCAGTTGTTGAACAAAAAACATTGGTATGATGGATAAGATCAAGAAAAAGTTTGAAATTTTGAAGACAAAAATAAAGGGTTGGGTGGGGTCTCGATCCCGGGCCCCCTCAGCGTGGCTCCAGCACGCTAACCGCTTCGCCATGGCGGCTTGACAGACTCCTGGCGAGAGTAAGCCGTGACCCTAACACCGGAGGGTGGTAAACGCCCTTTATCTAAAGCCAATCACGTTATAGCACACAAAACTGCCATAGGTTGATCAAAAATGGGTCGTTCGCATATCAAACGAATCAGCGTTCAATGACGCATCTTTTCGACACAAAATGGTGGCGAAAAAATTAATATCGGAAGCTTGTAGGGCCCCTCAAACATCTGTCCCGATTGGGGAGGGCTTAAGCCCTCTGTATAATGTCAGTTGCCGGTGGTGGTATGCGCACAAATGTGTCAGTTGTTGAACAAAAAACATTGGTATGATGGATAAGATCAAGAAAAAGTTTGAAATTTTGAAGACAAAAATAAAGGGTTGGGTGGGGTCTCGATCCCGGGCCCCCTCAGCGTGGCTCCAGCACGCTAACCGCTTCGCCATGGCGGCTTGACAGACTCCTGGCGAGAGTAAGCCGTGACCCTAACACCGGAGGGTGGTAAACGCCCTTTATCTAAAGCCAATCACGTTATAGCACACAAAACTGCCATAGGTTGATCAAAAATGGGTCGTTCGCATATCAAACGAATCAGCGTTCAATGACGCATCTTTTCGACACAAAATGGTGGCGAAAAAATTAATATCGGAAGCTTGTAGGGCCCCTCAAACATCTGTCCCGATTGGGGAGGGCTTAAGCCCTCTGTATAATGTCAGTTGCCGGTGGTGGTATGCGCACAAATGTGTCAGTTGTTGAACAAAAAACATTGGTATGATGGATAAGATCAAGAAAAAGTTTGAAATTTTGAAGACAAAAATAAAGGGTTGGGTGGGGTCTCGATCCCGGGCCCCCTCAGCGTGGCTCCAGCACGCTAACCGCTTCGCCATGGCGGCTTGACAGACTCCTGGCGAGAGTAAGCCGTGACCCTAACACCGGAGGGTGGTAAACGCCCTTTATCTAAAGCCAATCACGTTATAGCACACAAAACTGCCATAGGTTGATCAAAAATGGGTCGTTCGCATATCAAACGAATCAGCGTTCAATGACGCATCTTTTCGACACAAAATGGTGGCGAAAAAATTAATATCGGAAGCTTGTAGGGCCCCTCAAACATCTGTCCCGATTGGGGAGGGCTTAAGCCCTCTGTATAATGTCAGTTGCCGGTGGTGGTATGCGCACAAATGTGTCAGTTGTTGAACAAAAAACATTGGTATGATGGATAAGATCAAGAAAAAGTTTGAAATTTTGAAGACAAAAATAAAGGGTTGGGTGGGGTCTCGATCCCGGGCCCCCTCAGCGTGGCTCCAGCACGCTAACCGCTTCGCCATGGCGGCTTGACAGACTCCTGGCGAGAGTAAGCCGTGACCCTAACACCGGAGGGTGGTAAACGCCCTTTATCTAAAGCCAATCACGTTATAGCACACAAAACTGCCATAGGTTGATCAAAAATGGGTCGTTCGCATATCAAACGAATCAGCGTTCAATGACGCATCTTTTCGACACAAAATGGTGGCGAAAAAATTAATATCGGAAGCTTGTAGGGCCCCTCAAACATCTGTCCCGATTGGGGAGGGCTTAAGCCCTCTGTATAATGTCAGTTGCCGGTGGTGGTATGCGCACAAATGTGTCAGTTGTTGAACAAAAAACATTGGTATGATGGATAAGATCAAGAAAAAGTTTGAAATTTTGAAGACAAAAATAAAGGGTTGGGTGGGGTCTCGATCCCGGGCCCCCTCAGCGTGGCTCCAGCACGCTAACCGCTTCGCCATGGCGGCTTGACAGACTCCTGGCGAGAGTAAGCCGTGACCCTAACACCGGAGGGTGGTAAACGCCCTTTATCTAAAGCCAATCACGTTATAGCACACAAAACTGCCATAGGTTGATCAAAAATGGGTCGTTCGCATATCAAACGAATCAGCGTTCAATGACGCATCTTTTCGACACAAAATGGTGGCGAAAAAATTAATATCGGAAGCTTGTAGGGCCCCTCAAACATCTGTCCCGATTGGGGAGGGCTTAAGCCCTCTGTATAATGTCAGTTGCCGGTGGTGGTATGCGCACAAATGTGTCAGTTGTTGAACAAAAAACATTGGTATGATGGATAAGATCAAGAAAAAGTTTGAAATTTTGAAGACAAAAATAAAGGGTTGGGTGGGGTCTCGATCCCGGGCCCCCTCAGCGTGGCTCCAGCACGCTAACCGCTTCGCCATGGCGGCTTGACAGACTCCTGGCGAGAGTAAGCCGTGACCCTAACACCGGAGGGTGGTAAACGCCCTTTATCTAAAGCCAATCACGTTATAGCACACAAAACTGCCATAGGTTGATCAAAAATGGGTCGTTCGCATATCAAACGAATCAGCGTTCAATGACGCATCTTTTCGACACAAAATGGTGGCGAAAAAATTAATATCGGAAGCTTGTAGGGCCCCTCAAACATCTGTCCCGATTGGGGAGGGCTTAAGCCCTCTGTATAATGTCAGTTGCCGGTGGTGGTATGCGCACAAATGTGTCAGTTGTTGAACAAAAAACATTGGTATGATGGATAAGATCAAGAAAAAGTTTGAAATTTTGAAGACAAAAATAAAGGGTTGGGTGGGGTCTCGATCCCGGGCCCCCTCAGCGTGGCTCCAGCACGCTAACCGCTTCGCCATGGCGGCTTGACAGACTCCTGGCGAGAGTAAGCCGTGACCCTAACACCGGAGGGTGGTAAACGCCCTTTATCTAAAGCCAATCACGTTATAGCACACAAAACTGCCATAGGTTGATCAAAAATGGGTCGTTCGCATATCAAACGAATCAGCGTTCAATGACGCATCTTTTCGACACAAAATGGTGGCGAAAAAATTAATATCGGAAGCTTGTAGGGCCCCTCAAACATCTGTCCCGATTGGGGAGGGCTTAAGCCCTCTGTATAATGTCAGTTGCCGGTGGTGGTATGCGCACAAATGTGTCAGTTGTTGAACAAAAAACATTGGTATGATGGATAAGATCAAGAAAAAGTTTGAAATTTTGAAGACAAAAATAAAGGGTTGGGTGGGGTCTCGATCCCGGGCCCCCTCAGCGTGGCTCCAGCACGCTAACCGCTTCGCCATGGCGGCTTGACAGACTCCTGGCGAGAGTAAGCCGTGACCCTAACACCGGAGGGTGGTAAACGCCCTTTATCTAAAGCCAATCACGTTATAGCACACAAAACTGCCATAGGTTGATCAAAAATGGGTCGTTCGCATATCAAACGAATCAGCGTTCAATGACGCATCTTTTCGACACAAAATGGTGGCGAAAAAATTAATATCGGAAGCTTGTAGGGCCCCTCAAACATCTGTCCCGATTGGGGAGGGCTTAAGCCCTCTGTATAATGTCAGTTGCCGGTGGTGGTATGCGCACAAATGTGTCAGTTGTTGAACAAAAAACATTGGTATGATGGATAAGATCAAGAAAAAGTTTGAAATTTTGAAGACAAAAATAAAGGGTTGGGTGGGGTCTCGATCCCGGGCCCCCTCAGCGTGGCTCCAGCACGCTAACCGCTTCGCCATGGCGGCTTGACAGACTCCTGGCGAGAGTAAGCCGTGACCCTAACACCGGAGGGTGGTAAACGCCCTTTATCTAAAGCCAATCACGTTATAGCACACAAAACTGCCATAGGTTGATCAAAAATGGGTCGTTCGCATATCAAACGAATCAGCGTTCAATGACGCATCTTTTCGACACAAAATGGTGGCGAAAAAATTAATATCGGAAGCTTGTAGGGCCCCTCAAACATCTGTCCCGATTGGGGAGGGCTTAAGCCCTCTGTATAATGTCAGTTGCCGGTGGTGGTATGCGCACAAATGTGTCAGTTGTTGAACAAAAAACATTGGTATGATGGATAAGATCAAGAAAAAGTTTGAAATTTTGAAGACAAAAATAAAGGGTTGGGTGGGGTCTCGATCCCGGGCCCCCTCAGCGTGGCTCCAGCACGCTAACCGCTTCGCCATGGCGGCTTGACAGACTCCTGGCGAGAGTAAGCCGTGACCCTAACACCGGAGGGTGGTAAACGCCCTTTATCTAAAGCCAATCACGTTATAGCACACAAAACTGCCATAGGTTGATCAAAAATGGGTCGTTCGCATATCAAACGAATCAGCGTTCAATGACGCATCTTTTCGACACAAAATGGTGGCGAAAAAATTAATATCGGAAGCTTGTAGGGCCCCTCAAACATCTGTCCCGATTGGGGAGGGCTTAAGCCCTCTGTATAATGTCAGTTGCCGGTGGTGGTATGCGCACAAATGTGTCAGTTGTTGAACAAAAAACATTGGTATGATGGATAAGATCAAGAAAAAGTTTGAAATTTTGAAGACAAAAATAAAGGGTTGGGTGGGGTCTCGATCCCGGGCCCCCTCAGCGTGGCTCCAGCACGCTAACCGCTTCGCCATGGCGGCTTGACAGACTCCTGGCGAGAGTAAGCCGTGACCCTAACACCGGAGGGTGGTAAACGCCCTTTATCTAAAGCCAATCACGTTATAGCACACAAAACTGCCATAGGTTGATCAAAAATGGGTCGTTCGCATATCAAACGAATCAGCGTTCAATGACGCATCTTTTCGACACAAAATGGTGGCGAAAAAATTAATATCGGAAGCTTGTAGGGCCCCTCAAACATCTGTCCCGATTGGGGAGGGCTTAAGCCCTCTGTATAATGTCAGTTGCCGGTGGTGGTATGCGCACAAATGTGTCAGTTGTTGAACAAAAAACATTGGTATGATGGATAAGATCAAGAAAAAGTTTGAAATTTTGAAGACAAAAATAAAGGGTTGGGTGGGGTCTCGATCCCGGGCCCCCTCAGCGTGGCTCCAGCACGCTAACCGCTTCGCCATGGCGGCTTGACAGACTCCTGGCGAGAGTAAGCCGTGACCCTAACACCGGAGGGTGGTAAACGCCCTTTATCTAAAGCCAATCACGTTATAGCACACAAAACTGCCATAGGTTGATCAAAAATGGGTCGTTCGCATATCAAACGAATCAGCGTTCAATGACGCATCTTTTCGACACAAAATGGTGGCGAAAAAATTAATATCGGAAGCTTGTAGGGCCCCTCAAACATCTGTCCCGATTGGGGAGGGCTTAAGCCCTCTGTATAATGTCAGTTGCCGGTGGTGGTATGCGCACAAATGTGTCAGTTGTTGAACAAAAAACATTGGTATGATGGATAAGATCAAGAAAAAGTTTGAAATTTTGAAGACAAAAATAAAGGGTTGGGTGGGGTCTCGATCCCGGGCCCCCTCAGCGTGGCTCCAGCACGCTAACCGCTTCGCCATGGCGGCTTGACAGACTCCTGGCGAGAGTAAGCCGTGACCCTAACACCGGAGGGTGGTAAACGCCCTTTATCTAAAGCCAATCACGTTATAGCACACAAAACTGCCATAGGTTGATCAAAAATGGGTCGTTCGCATATCAAACGAATCAGCGTTCAATGACGCATCTTTTCGACACAAAATGGTGGCGAAAAAATTAATATCGGAAGCTTGTAGGGCCCCTCAAACATCTGTCCCGATTGGGGAGGGCTTAAGCCCTCTGTATAATGTCAGTTGCCGGTGGTGGTATGCGCACAAATGTGTCAGTTGTTGAACAAAAAACATTGGTATGATGGATAAGATCAAGAAAAAGTTTGAAATTTTGAAGACAAAAATAAAGGGTTGGGTGGGGTCTCGATCCCGGGCCCCCTCAGCGTGGCTCCAGCACGCTAACCGCTTCGCCATGGCGGCTTGACAGACTCCTGGCGAGAGTAAGCCGTGACCCTAACACCGGAGGGTGGTAAACGCCCTTTATCTAAAGCCAATCACGTTATAGCACACAAAACTGCCATAGGTTGATCAAAAATGGGTCGTTCGCATATCAAACGAATCAGCGTTCAATGACGCATCTTTTCGACACAAAATGGTGGCGAAAAAATTAATATCGGAAGCTTGTAGGGCCCCTCAAACATCTGTCCCGATTGGGGAGGGCTTAAGCCCTCTGTATAATGTCAGTTGCCGGTGGTGGTATGCGCACAAATGTGTCAGTTGTTGAACAAAAAACATTGGTATGATGGATAAGATCAAGAAAAAGTTTGAAATTTTGAAGACAAAAATAAAGGGTTGGGTGGGGTCTCGATCCCGGGCCCCCTCAGCGTGGCTCCAGCACGCTAACCGCTTCGCCATGGCGGCTTGACAGACTCCTGGCGAGAGTAAGCCGTGACCCTAACACCGGAGGGTGGTAAACGCCCTTTATCTAAAGCCAATCACGTTATAGCACACAAAACTGCCATAGGTTGATCAAAAATGGGTCGTTCGCATATCAAACGAATCAGCGTTCAATGACGCATCTTTTCGACACAAAATGGTGGCGAAAAAATTAATATCGGAAGCTTGTAGGGCCCCTCAAACATCTGTCCCGATTGGGGAGGGCTTAAGCCCTCTGTATAATGTCAGTTGCCGGTGGTGGTATGCGCACAAATGTGTCAGTTGTTGAACAAAAAACATTGGTATGATGGATAAGATCAAGAAAAAGTTTGAAATTTTGAAGACAAAAATAAAGGGTTGGGTGGGGTCTCGATCCCGGGCCCCCTCAGCGTGGCTCCAGCACGCTAACCGCTTCGCCATGGCGGCTTGACAGACTCCTGGCGAGAGTAAGCCGTGACCCTAACACCGGAGGGTGGTAAACGCCCTTTATCTAAAGCCAATCACGTTATAGCACACAAAACTGCCATAGGTTGATCAAAAATGGGTCGTTCGCATATCAAACGAATCAGCGTTCAATGACGCATCTTTTCGACACAAAATGGTGGCGAAAAAATTAATATCGGAAGCTTGTAGGGCCCCTCAAACATCTGTCCCGATTGGGGAGGGCTTAAGCCCTCTGTATAATGTCAGTTGCCGGTGGTGGTATGCGCACAAATGTGTCAGTTGTTGAACAAAAAACATTGGTATGATGGATAAGATCAAGAAAAAGTTTGAAATTTTGAAGACAAAAATAAAGGGTTGGGTGGGGTCTCGATCCCGGGCCCCCTCAGCGTGGCTCCAGCACGCTAACCGCTTCGCCATGGCGGCTTGACAGACTCCTGGCGAGAGTAAGCCGTGACCCTAACACCGGAGGGTGGTAAACGCCCTTTATCTAAAGCCAATCACGTTATAGCACACAAAACTGCCATAGGTTGATCAAAAATGGGTCGTTCGCATATCAAACGAATCAGCGTTCAATGACGCATCTTTTCGACACAAAATGGTGGCGAAAAAATTAATATCGGAAGCTTGTAGGGCCCCTCAAACATCTGTCCCGATTGGGGAGGGCTTAAGCCCTCTGTATAATGTCAGTTGCCGGTGGTGGTATGCGCACAAATGTGTCAGTTGTTGAACAAAAAACATTGGTATGATGGATAAGATCAAGAAAAAGTTTGAAATTTTGAAGACAAAAATAAAGGGTTGGGTGGGGTCTCGATCCCGGGCCCCCTCAGCGTGGCTCCAGCACGCTAACCGCTTCGCCATGGCGGCTTGACAGACTCCTGGCGAGAGTAAGCCGTGACCCTAACACCGGAGGGTGGTAAACGCCCTTTATCTAAAGCCAATCACGTTATAGCACACAAAACTGCCATAGGTTGATCAAAAATGGGTCGTTCGCATATCAAACGAATCAGCGTTCAATGACGCATCTTTTCGACACAAAATGGTGGCGAAAAAATTAATATCGGAAGCTTGTAGGGCCCCTCAAACATCTGTCCCGATTGGGGAGGGCTTAAGCCCTCTGTATAATGTCAGTTGCCGGTGGTGGTATGCGCACAAATGTGTCAGTTGTTGAACAAAAAACATTGGTATGATGGATAAGATCAAGAAAAAGTTTGAAATTTTGAAGACAAAAATAAAGGGTTGGGTGGGGTCTCGATCCCGGGCCCCCTCAGCGTGGCTCCAGCACGCTAACCGCTTCGCCATGGCGGCTTGACAGACTCCTGGCGAGAGTAAGCCGTGACCCTAACACCGGAGGGTGGTAAACGCCCTTTATCTAAAGCCAATCACGTTATAGCACACAAAACTGCCATAGGTTGATCAAAAATGGGTCGTTCGCATATCAAACGAATCAGCGTTCAATGACGCATCTTTTCGACACAAAATGGTGGCGAAAAAATTAATATCGGAAGCTTGTAGGGCCCCTCAAACATCTGTCCCGATTGGGGAGGGCTTAAGCCCTCTGTATAATGTCAGTTGCCGGTGGTGGTATGCGCACAAATGTGTCAGTTGTTGAACAAAAAACATTGGTATGATGGATAAGATCAAGAAAAAGTTTGAAATTTTGAAGACAAAAATAAAGGGTTGGGTGGGGTCTCGATCCCGGGCCCCCTCAGCGTGGCTCCAGCACGCTAACCGCTTCGCCATGGCGGCTTGACAGACTCCTGGCGAGAGTAAGCCGTGACCCTAACACCGGAGGGTGGTAAACGCCCTTTATCTAAAGCCAATCACGTTATAGCACACAAAACTGCCATAGGTTGATCAAAAATGGGTCGTTCGCATATCAAACGAATCAGCGTTCAATGACGCATCTTTTCGACACAAAATGGTGGCGAAAAAATTAATATCGGAAGCTTGTAGGGCCCCTCAAACATCTGTCCCGATTGGGGAGGGCTTAAGCCCTCTGTATAATGTCAGTTGCCGGTGGTGGTATGCGCACAAATGTGTCAGTTGTTGAACAAAAAACATTGGTATGATGGATAAGATCAAGAAAAAGTTTGAAATTTTGAAGACAAAAATAAAGGGTTGGGTGGGGTCTCGATCCCGGGCCCCCTCAGCGTGGCTCCAGCACGCTAACCGCTTCGCCATGGCGGCTTGACAGACTCCTGGCGAGAGTAAGCCGTGACCCTAACACCGGAGGGTGGTAAACGCCCTTTATCTAAAGCCAATCACGTTATAGCACACAAAACTGCCATAGGTTGATCAAAAATGGGTCGTTCGCATATCAAACGAATCAGCGTTCAATGACGCATCTTTTCGACACAAAATGGTGGCGAAAAAATTAATATCGGAAGCTTGTAGGGCCCCTCAAACATCTGTCCCGATTGGGGAGGGCTTAAGCCCTCTGTATAATGTCAGTTGCCGGTGGTGGTATGCGCACAAATGTGTCAGTTGTTGAACAAAAAACATTGGTATGATGGATAAGATCAAGAAAAAGTTTGAAATTTTGAAGACAAAAATAAAGGGTTGGGTGGGGTCTCGATCCCGGGCCCCCTCAGCGTGGCTCCAGCACGCTAACCGCTTCGCCATGGCGGCTTGACAGACTCCTGGCGAGAGTAAGCCGTGACCCTAACACCGGAGGGTGGTAAACGCCCTTTATCTAAAGCCAATCACGTTATAGCACACAAAACTGCCATAGGTTGATCAAAAATGGGTCGTTCGCATATCAAACGAATCAGCGTTCAATGACGCATCTTTTCGACACAAAATGGTGGCGAAAAAATTAATATCGGAAGCTTGTAGGGCCCCTCAAACATCTGTCCCGATTGGGGAGGGCTTAAGCCCTCTGTATAATGTCAGTTGCCGGTGGTGGTATGCGCACAAATGTGTCAGTTGTTGAACAAAAAACATTGGTATGATGGATAAGATCAAGAAAAAGTTTGAAATTTTGAAGACAAAAATAAAGGGTTGGGTGGGGTCTCGATCCCGGGCCCCCTCAGCGTGGCTCCAGCACGCTAACCGCTTCGCCATGGCGGCATGACAGACTCCTGGCGAGAGTAAGCCGTGACCCTAACACCGGAGGGTGGTAAACGCCCTTTATCTAAAGCCAATCACGTTATAGCACACAAAACTGCCATAGGTTGATCAAAAATGGGTCGTTCGCATATCAAACGAATCAGCGTTCAATGACGCATCTTTTCGACACAAAATGGTGGCGAAAAAATTAATATCGGAAGCTTGTAGGGCCCCTCAAACATCTGTCCCGATTGGGGAGGGCTTAAGCCCTCTGTATAATGTCAGTTGCCGGTGGTGGTATGCGCACAAATGTGTCAGTTGTTGAACAAAAAACATTGGTATGATGGATAAGATCAAGAAA
Organism: Lottia scabra; assembly: GCA_029955415.1. Lineage (NCBI taxonomy): Eukaryota > Metazoa > Mollusca > Gastropoda > Lottiidae > Lottia > Lottia scabra. Next base: position 26,800 of record JARJEI010000067.1, read on the forward strand.
AAGTTTGAAATTTTGAAGACAAAAATAAAGGGTTGGGTGGGGTCTCGATCCCGGGCCCCCTCAGCGTGGCTCCAGCACGCTAACCGCTTCGCCATGGCGGCTTGACAGACTCCTGGCGAGAGTAAGCCGTGACCCTAACACCGGAGGGTGGTAAACGCCCTTTATCTAAAGCCAATCACGTTATAGCACACAAAACTGCCATAGGTTGATCAAAAATGGGTCGTTCGCATATCAAACGAATCAGCGTTCAATGACGCATCTTTTCGACACAAAATGGTGGCGAAAAAATTAATATCGGAAGCTTGTAGGGCCCCTCAAACATCTGTCCCGATTGGGGAGGGCTTAAGCCCTCTGTATAATGTCAGTTGCCGGTGGTGGTATGCGCACAAATGTGTCAGTTGTTGAACAAAAAACATTGGTATGATGGATAAGATCAAGAAAAAGTTTGAAATTTTGAAGACAAAAATAAAGGGTTGGGTGGGGTCTCGATCCCGGGCCCCCTCAGCGTGGCTCCAGCACGCTAACCGCTTCGCCATGGCGGCTTGACAGACTCCTGGCGAGAGTAAGCCGTGACCCTAACACCGGAGGGTGGTAAACGCCCTTTATCTAAAGCCAATCACGTTATAGCACACAAAACTGCCATAGGTTGATCAAAAATGGGTCGTTCGCATATCAAACGAATCAGCGTTCAATGACGCATCTTTTCGACACAAAATGGTGGCGAAAAAATTAATATCGGAAGCTTGTAGGGCCCCTCAAACATCTGTCCCGATTGGGGAGGGCTTAAGCCCTCTGTATAATGTCAGTTGCCGGTGGTGGTATGCGCACAAATGTGTCAGTTGTTGAACAAAAAACATTGGTATGATGGATAAGATCAAGAAAAAGTTTGAAATTTTGAAGACAAAAATAAAGGGTTGGGTGGGGTCTCGATCCCGGGCCCCCTCAGCGTGGCTCCAGCACGCTAACCGCTTCGCCATGGCGGCATGACAGACTCCTGGCGAGAGTAAGCCGTGACCCTAACACCGGAGGGTGGTAAACGCCCTTTATCTAAAGCCAATCACGTTATAGCACACAAAACTGCCATAGGTTGATCAAAAATGGGTCGTTCGCATATCAAACGAATCAGCGTTCAATGACGCATCTTTTCGACACAAAATGGTGGCGAAAAAATTAATATCGGAAGCTTGTAGGGCCCCTCAAACATCTGTCCCGATTGGGGAGGGCTTAAGCCCTCTGTATAATGTCAGTTGCCGGTGGTGGTATGCGCACAAATGTGTCAGTTGTTGAACAAAAAACATTGGTATGATGGATAAGATCAAGAAAAAGTTTGAAATTTTGAAGACAAAAATAAAGGGTTGGGTGGGGTCTCGATCCCGGGCCCCCTCAGCGTGGCTCCAGCACGCTAACCGCTTCGCCATGGCGGCTTGACAGACTCCTGGCGAGAGTAAGCCGTGACCCTAACACCGGAGGGTGGTAAACGCCCTTTATCTAAAGCCAATCACGTTATAGCACACAAAACTGCCATAGGTTGATCAAAAATGGGTCGTTCGCATATCAAACGAATCAGCGTTCAATGACGCATCTTTTCGACACAAAATGGTGGCGAAAAAATTAATATCGGAAGCTTGTAGGGCCCCTCAAACATCTGTCCCGATTGGGGAGGGCTTAAGCCCTCTGTATAATGTCAGTTGCCGGTGGTGGTATGCGCACAAATGTGTCAGTTGTTGAACAAAAAACATTGGTATGATGGATAAGATCAAGAAAAAGTTTGAAATTTTGAAGACAAAAATAAAGGGTTGGGTGGGGTCTCGATCCCGGGCCCCCTCAGCGTGGCTCCAGCACGCTAACCGCTTCGCCATGGCGGCTTGACAGACTCCTGGCGAGAGTAAGCCGTGACCCTAACACCGGAGGGTGGTAAACGCCCTTTATCTAAAGCCAATCACGTTATAGCACACAAAACTGCCATAGGTTGATCAAAAATGGGTCGTTCGCATATCAAACGAATCAGCGTTCAATGACGCATCTTTTCGACACAAAATGGTGGCGAAAAAATTAATATCGGAAGCTTGTAGGGCCCCTCAAACATCTGTCCCGATTGGGGAGGGCTTAAGCCCTCTGTATAATGTCAGTTGCCGGTGGTGGTATGCGCACAAATGTGTCAGTTGTTGAACAAAAAACATTGGTATGATGGATAAGATCAAGAAAAAGTTTGAAATTTTGAAGACAAAAATAAAGGGTTGGGTGGGGTCTCGATCCCGGGCCCCCTCAGCGTGGCTCCAGCACGCTAACCGCTTCGCCATGGCGGCTTGACAGACTCCTGGCGAGAGTAAGCCGTGACCCTAACACCGGAGGGTGGTAAACGCCCTTTATCTAAAGCCAATCACGTTATAGCACACAAAACTGCCATAGGTTGATCAAAAATGGGTCGTTCGCATATCAAACGAATCAGCGTTCAATGACGCATCTTTTCGACACAAAATGGTGGCGAAAAAATTAATATCGGAAGCTTGTAGGGCCCCTCAAACATCTGTCCCGATTGGGGAGGGCTTAAGCCCTCTGTATAATGTCAGTTGCCGGTGGTGGTATGCGCACAAATGTGTCAGTTGTTGAACAAAAAACATTGGTATGATGGATAAGATCAAGAAAAAGTTTGAAATTTTGAAGACAAAAATAAAGGGTTGGGTGGGGTCTCGATCCCGGGCCCCCTCAGCGTGGCTCCAGCACGCTAACCGCTTCGCCATGGCGGCTTGACAGACTCCTGGCGAGAGTAAGCCGTGACCCTAACACCGGAGGGTGGTAAACGCCCTTTATCTAAAGCCAATCACGTTATAGCACACAAAACTGCCATAGGTTGATCAAAAATGGGTCGTTCGCATATCAAACGAATCAGCGTTCAATGACGCATCTTTTCGACACAAAATGGTGGCGAAAAAATTAATATCGGAAGCTTGTAGGGCCCCTCAAACATCTGTCCCGATTGGGGAGGGCTTAAGCCCTCTGTATAATGTCAGTTGCCGGTGGTGGTATGCGCACAAATGTGTCAGTTGTTGAACAAAAAACATTGGTATGATGGATAAGATCAAGAAAAAGTTTGAAATTTTGAAGACAAAAATAAAGGGTTGGGTGGGGTCTCGATCCCGGGCCCCCTCAGCGTGGCTCCAGCACGCTAACCGCTTCGCCATGGCGGCTTGACAGACTCCTGGCGAGAGTAAGCCGTGACCCTAACACCGGAGGGTGGTAAACGCCCTTTATCTAAAGCCAATCACGTTATAGCACACAAAACTGCCATAGGTTGATCAAAAATGGGTCGTTCGCATATCAAACGAATCAGCGTTCAATGACGCATCTTTTCGACACAAAATGGTGGCGAAAAAATTAATATCGGAAGCTTGTAGGGCCCCTCAAACATCTGTCCCGATTGGGGAGGGCTTAAGCCCTCTGTATAATGTCAGTTGCCGGTGGTGGTATGCGCACAAATGTGTCAGTTGTTGAACAAAAAACATTGGTATGATGGATAAGATCAAGAAAAAGTTTGAAATTTTGAAGACAAAAATAAAGGGTTGGGTGGGGTCTCGATCCCGGGCCCCCTCAGCGTGGCTCCAGCACGCTAACCGCTTCGCCATGGCGGCATGACAGACTCCTGGCGAGAGTAAGCCGTGACCCTAACACCGGAGGGTGGTAAACGCCCTTTATCTAAAGCCAATCACGTTATAGCACACAAAACTGCCATAGGTTGATCAAAAATGGGTCGTTCGCATATCAAACGAATCAGCGTTCAATGACGCATCTTTTCGACACAAAATGGTGGCGAAAAAATTAATATCGGAAGCTTGTAGGGCCCCTCAAACATCTGTCCCGATTGGGGAGGGCTTAAGCCCTCTGTATAATGTCAGTTGCCGGTGGTGGTATGCGCACAAATGTGTCAGTTGTTGAACAAAAAACATTGGTATGATGGATAAGATCAAGAAAAAGTTTGAAATTTTGAAGACAAAAATAAAGGGTTGGGTGGGGTCTCGATCCCGGGCCCCCTCAGCGTGGCTCCAGCACGCTAACCGCTTCGCCATGGCGGCTTGACAGACTCCTGGCGAGAGTAAGCCGTGACCCTAACACCGGAGGGTGGTAAACGCCCTTTATCTAAAGCCAATCACGTTATAGCACACAAAACTGCCATAGGTTGATCAAAAATGGGTCGTTCGCATATCAAACGAATCAGCGTTCAATGACGCATCTTTTCGACACAAAATGGTGGCGAAAAAATTAATATCGGAAGCTTGTAGGGCCCCTCAAACATCTGTCCCGATTGGGGAGGGCTTAAGCCCTCTGTATAATGTCAGTTGCCGGTGGTGGTATGCGCACAAATGTGTCAGTTGTTGAACAAAAAACATTGGTATGATGGATAAGATCAAGAAAAAGTTTGAAATTTTGAAGACAAAAATAAAGGGTTGGGTGGGGTCTCGATCCCGGGCCCCCTCAGCGTGGCTCCAGCACGCTAACCGCTTCGCCATGGCGGCTTGACAGACTCCTGGCGAGAGTAAGCCGTGACCCTAACACCGGAGGGTGGTAAACGCCCTTTATCTAAAGCCAATCACGTTATAGCACACAAAACTGCCATAGGTTGATCAAAAATGGGTCGTTCGCATATCAAACGAATCAGCGTTCAATGACGCATCTTTTCGACACAAAATGGTGGCGAAAAAATTAATATCGGAAGCTTGTAGGGCCCCTCAAACATCTGTCCCGATTGGGGAGGGCTTAAGCCCTCTGTATAATGTCAGTTGCCGGTGGTGGTATGCGCACAAATGTGTCAGTTGTTGAACAAAAAACATTGGTATGATGGATAAGATCAAGAAAAAGTTTGAAATTTTGAAGACAAAAATAAAGGGTTGGGTGGGGTCTCGATCCCGGGCCCCCTCAGCGTGGCTCCAGCACGCTAACCGCTTCGCCATGGCGGCTTGACAGACTCCTGGCGAGAGTAAGCCGTGACCCTAACACCGGAGGGTGGTAAACGCCCTTTATCTAAAGCCAATCACGTTATAGCACACAAAACTGCCATAGGTTGATCAAAAATGGGTCGTTCGCATATCAAACGAATCAGCGTTCAATGACGCATCTTTTCGACACAAAATGGTGGCGAAAAAATTAATATCGGAAGCTTGTAGGGCCCCTCAAACATCTGTCCCGATTGGGGAGGGCTTAAGCCCTCTGTATAATGTCAGTTGCCGGTGGTGGTATGCGCACAAATGTGTCAGTTGTTGAACAAAAAACATTGGTATGATGGATAAGATCAAGAAAAAGTTTGAAATTTTGAAGACAAAAATAAAGGGTTGGGTGGGGTCTCGATCCCGGGCCCCCTCAGCGTGGCTCCAGCACGCTAACCGCTTCGCCATGGCGGCTTGACAGACTCCTGGCGAGAGTAAGCCGTGACCCTAACACCGGAGGGTGGTAAACGCCCTTTATCTAAAGCCAATCACGTTATAGCACACAAAACTGCCATAGGTTGATCAAAAATGGGTCGTTCGCATATCAAACGAATCAGCGTTCAATGACGCATCTTTTCGACACAAAATGGTGGCGAAAAAATTAATATCGGAAGCTTGTAGGGCCCCTCAAACATCTGTCCCGATTGGGGAGGGCTTAAGCCCTCTGTATAATGTCAGTTGCCGGTGGTGGTATGCGCACAAATGTGTCAGTTGTTGAACAAAAAACATTGGTATGATGGATAAGATCAAGAAAAAGTTTGAAATTTTGAAGACAAAAATAAAGGGTTGGGTGGGGTCTCGATCCCGGGCCCCCTCAGCGTGGCTCCAGCACGCTAACCGCTTCGCCATGGCGGCTTGACAGACTCCTGGCGAGAGTAAGCCGTGACCCTAACACCGGAGGGTGGTAAACGCCCTTTATCTAAAGCCAATCACGTTATAGCACACAAAACTGCCATAGGTTGATCAAAAATGGGTCGTTCGCATATCAAACGAATCAGCGTTCAATGACGCATCTTTTCGACACAAAATGGTGGCGAAAAAATTAATATCGGAAGCTTGTAGGGCCCCTCAAACATCTGTCCCGATTGGGGAGGGCTTAAGCCCTCTGTATAATGTCAGTTGCCGGTGGTGGTATGCGCACAAATGTGTCAGTTGTTGAACAAAAAACATTGGTATGATGGATAAGATCAAGAAAAAGTTTGAAATTTTGAAGACAAAAATAAAGGGTTGGGTGGGGTCTCGATCCCGGGCCCCCTCAGCGTGGCTCCAGCACGCTAACCGCTTCGCCATGGCGGCTTGACAGACTCCTGGCGAGAGTAAGCCGTGACCCTAACACCGGAGGGTGGTAAACGCCCTTTATCTAAAGCCAATCACGTTATAGCACACAAAACTGCCATAGGTTGATCAAAAATGGGTCGTTCGCATATCAAACGAATCAGCGTTCAATGACGCATCTTTTCGACACAAAATGGTGGCGAAAAAATTAATATCGGAAGCTTGTAGGGCCCCTCAAACATCTGTCCCGATTGGGGAGGGCTTAAGCCCTCTGTATAATGTCAGTTGCCGGTGGTGGTATGCGCACAAATGTGTCAGTTGTTGAACAAAAAACATTGGTATGATGGATAAGATCAAGAAAAAGTTTGAAATTTTGAAGACAAAAATAAAGGGTTGGGTGGGGTCTCGATCCCGGGCCCCCTCAGCGTGGCTCCAGCACGCTAACCGCTTCGCCATGGCGGCTTGACAGACTCCTGGCGAGAGTAAGCCGTGACCCTAACACCGGAGGGTGGTAAACGCCCTTTATCTAAAGCCAATCACGTTATAGCACACAAAACTGCCATAGGTTGATCAAAAATGGGTCGTTCGCATATCAAACGAATCAGCGTTCAATGACGCATCTTTTCGACACAAAATGGTGGCGAAAAAATTAATATCGGAAGCTTGTAGGGCCCCTCAAACATCTGTCCCGATTGGGGAGGGCTTAAGCCCTCTGTATAATGTCAGTTGCCGGTGGTGGTATGCGCACAAATGTGTCAGTTGTTGAACAAAAAACATTGGTATGATGGATAAGATCAAGAAAAAGTTTGAAATTTTGAAGACAAAAATAAAGGGTTGGGTGGGGTCTCGATCCCGGGCCCCCTCAGCGTGGCTCCAGCACGCTAACCGCTTCGCCATGGCGGCATGACAGACTCCTGGCGAGAGTAAGCCGTGACCCTAACACCGGAGGGTGGTAAACGCCCTTTATCTAAAGCCAATCACGTTATAGCACACAAAACTGCCATAGGTTGATCAAAAATGGGTCGTTCGCATATCAAACGAATCAGCGTTCAATGACGCATCTTTTCGACACAAAATGGTGGCGAAAAAATTAATATCGGAAGCTTGTAGGGCCCCTCAAACATCTGTCCCGATTGGGGAGGGCTTAAGCCCTCTGTATAATGTCAGTTGCCGGTGGTGGTATGCGCACAAATGTGTCAGTTGTTGAACAAAAAACATTGGTATGATGGATAAGATCAAGAAAAAGTTTGAAATTTTGAAGACAAAAATAAAGGGTTGGGTGGGGTCTCGATCCCGGGCCCCCTCAGCGTGGCTCCAGCACGCTAACCGCTTCGCCATGGCGGCTTGACAGACTCCTGGCGAGAGTAAGCCGTGACCCTAACACCGGAGGGTGGTAAACGCCCTTTATCTAAAGCCAATCACGTTATAGCACACAAAACTGCCATAGGTTGATCAAAAATGGGTCGTTCGCATATCAAACGAATCAGCGTTCAATGACGCATCTTTTCGACACAAAATGGTGGCGAAAAAATTAATATCGGAAGCTTGTAGGGCCCCTCAAACATCTGTCCCGATTGGGGAGGGCTTAAGCCCTCTGTATAATGTCAGTTGCCGGTGGTGGTATGCGCACAAATGTGTCAGTTGTTGAACAAAAAACATTGGTATGATGGATAAGATCAAGAAAAAGTTTGAAATTTTGAAGACAAAAATAAAGGGTTGGGTGGGGTCTCGATCCCGGGCCCCCTCAGCGTGGCTCCAGCACGCTAACCGCTTCGCCATGGCGGCTTGACAGACTCCTGGCGAGAGTAAGCCGTGACCCTAACACCGGAGGGTGGTAAACGCCCTTTATCTAAAGCCAATCACGTTATAGCACACAAAACTGCCATAGGTTGATCAAAAATGGGTCGTTCGCATATCAAACGAATCAGCGTTCAATGACGCATCTTTTCGACACAAAATGGTGGCGAAAAAATTAATATCGGAAGCTTGTAGGGCCCCTCAAACATCTGTCCCGATTGGGGAGGGCTTAAGCCCTCTGTATAATGTCAGTTGCCGGTGGTGGTATGCGCACAAATGTGTCAGTTGTTGAACAAAAAACATTGGTATGATGGATAAGATCAAGAAAAAGTTTGAAATTTTGAAGACAAAAATAAAGGGTTGGGTGGGGTCTCGATCCCGGGCCCCCTCAGCGTGGCTCCAGCACGCTAACCGCTTCGCCATGGCGGCTTGACAGACTCCTGGCGAGAGTAAGCCGTGACCCTAACACCGGAGGGTGGTAAACGCCCTTTATCTAAAGCCAATCACGTTATAGCACACAAAACTGCCATAGGTTGATCAAAAATGGGTCGTTCGCATATCAAACGAATCAGCGTTCAATGACGCATCTTTTCGACACAAAATGGTGGCGAAAAAATTAATATCGGAAGCTTGTAGGGCCCCTCAAACATCTGTCCCGATTGGGGAGGGCTTAAGCCCTCTGTATAATGTCAGTTGCCGGTGGTGGTATGCGCACAAATGTGTCAGTTGTTGAACAAAAAACATTGGTATGATGGATAAGATCAAGAAAAAGTTTGAAATTTTGAAGACAAAAATAAAGGGTTGGGTGGGGTCTCGATCCCGGGCCCCCTCAGCGTGGCTCCAGCACGCTAACCGCTTCGCCATGGCGGCTTGACAGACTCCTGGCGAGAGTAAGCCGTGACCCTAACACCGGAGGGTGGTAAACGCCCTTTATCTAAAGCCAATCACGTTATAGCACACAAAACTGCCATAGGTTGATCAAAAATGGGTCGTTCGCATATCAAACGAATCAGCGTTCAATGACGCATCTTTTCGACACAAAATGGTGGCGAAAAAATTAATATCGGAAGCTTGTAGGGCCCCTCAAACATCTGTCCCGATTGGGGAGGGCTTAAGCCCTCTGTATAATGTCAGTTGCCGGTGGTGGTATGCGCACAAATGTGTCAGTTGTTGAACAAAAAACATTGGTATGATGGATAAGATCAAGAAAAAGTTTGAAATTTTGAAGACAAAAATAAAGGGTTGGGTGGGGTCTCGATCCCGGGCCCCCTCAGCGTGGCTCCAGCACGCTAACCGCTTCGCCATGGCGGCTTGACAGACTCCTGGCGAGAGTAAGCCGTGACCCTAACACCGGAGGGTGGTAAACGCCCTTTATCTAAAGCCAATCACGTTATAGCACACAAAACTGCCATAGGTTGATCAAAAATGGGTCGTTCGCATATCAAACGAATCAGCGTTCAATGACGCATCTTTTCGACACAAAATGGTGGCGAAAAAATTAATATCGGAAGCTTGTAGGGCCCCTCAAACATCTGTCCCGATTGGGGAGGGCTTAAGCCCTCTGTATAATGTCAGTTGCCGGTGGTGGTATGCGCACAAATGTGTCAGTTGTTGAACAAAAAACATTGGTATGATGGATAAGATCAAGAAAAAGTTTGAAATTTTGAAGACAAAAATAAAGGGTTGGGTGGGGTCTCGATCCCGGGCCCCCTCAGCGTGGCTCCAGCACGCTAACCGCTTCGCCATGGCGGCTTGACAGACTCCTGGCGAGAGTAAGCCGTGACCCTAACACCGGAGGGTGGTAAACGCCCTTTATCTAAAGCCAATCACGTTATAGCACACAAAACTGCCATAGGTTGATCAAAAATGGGTCGTTCGCATATCAAACGAATCAGCGTTCAATGACGCATCTTTTCGACACAAAATGGTGGCGAAAAAATTAATATCGGAAGCTTGTAGGGCCCCTCAAACATCTGTCCCGATTGGGGAGGGCTTAAGCCCTCTGTATAATGTCAGTTGCCGGTGGTGGTATGCGCACAAATGTGTCAGTTGTTGAACAAAAAACATTGGTATGATGGATAAGATCAAGAAAAAGTTTGAAATTTTGAAGACAAAAATAAAGGGTTGGGTGGGGTCTCGATCCCGGGCCCCCTCAGCGTGGCTCCAGCACGCTAACCGCTTCGCCATGGCGGCTTGACAGACTCCTGGCGAGAGTAAGCCGTGACCCTAACACCGGAGGGTGGTAAACGCCCTTTATCTAAAGCCAATCACGTTATAGCACACAAAACTGCCATAGGTTGATCAAAAATGGGTCGTTCGCATATCAAACGAATCAGCGTTCAATGACGCATCTTTTCGACACAAAATGGTGGCGAAAAAATTAATATCGGAAGCTTGTAGGGCCCCTCAAACATCTGTCCCGATTGGGGAGGGCTTAAGCCCTCTGTATAATGTCAGTTGCCGGTGGTGGTATGCGCACAAATGTGTCAGTTGTTGAACAAAAAACATTGGTATGATGGATAAGATCAAGAAAAAGTTTGAAATTTTGAAGACAAAAATAAAGGGTTGGGTGGGGTCTCGATCCCGGGCCCCCTCAGCGTGGCTCCAGCACGCTAACCGCTTCGCCATGGCGGCTTGACAGACTCCTGGCGAGAGTAAGCCGTGACCCTAACACCGGAGGGTGGTAAACGCCCTTTATCTAAAGCCAATCACGTTATAGCACACAAAACTGCCATAGGTTGATCAAAAATGGGTCGTTCGCATATCAAACGAATCAGCGTTCAATGACGCATCTTTTCGACACAAAATGGTGGCGAAAAAATTAATATCGGAAGCTTGTAGGGCCCCTCAAACATCTGTCCCGATTGGGGAGGGCTTAAGCCCTCTGTATAATGTCAGTTGCCGGTGGTGGTATGCGCACAAATGTGTCAGTTGTTGAACAAAAAACATTGGTATGATGGATAAGATCAAGAAAAAGTTTGAAATTTTGAAGACAAAAATAAAGGGTTGGGTGGGGTCTCGATCCCGGGCCCCCTCAGCGTGGCTCCAGCACGCTAACCGCTTCGCCATGGCGGCTTGACAGACTCCTGGCGAGAGTAAGCCGTGACCCTAACACCGGAGGGTGGTAAACGCCCTTTATCTAAAGCCAATCACGTTATAGCACACAAAACTGCCATAGGTTGATCAAAAATGGGTCGTTCGCATATCAAACGAATCAGCGTTCAATGACGCATCTTTTCGACACAAAATGGTGGCGAAAAAATTAATATCGGAAGCTTGTAGGGCCCCTCAAACATCTGTCCCGATTGGGGAGGGCTTAAGCCCTCTGTATAATGTCAGTTGCCGGTGGTGGTATGCGCACAAATGTGTCAGTTGTTGAACAAAAAACATTGGTATGATGGATAAGATCAAGAAAAAGTTTGAAATTTTGAAGACAAAAATAAAGGGTTGGGTGGGGTCTCGATCCCGGGCCCCCTCAGCGTGGCTCCAGCACGCTAACCGCTTCGCCATGGCGGCTTGACAGACTCCTGGCGAGAGTAAGCCGTGACCCTAACACCGGAGGGTGGTAAACGCCCTTTATCTAAAGCCAATCACGTTATAGCACACAAAACTGCCATAGGTTGATCAAAAATGGGTCGTTCGCATATCAAACGAATCAGCGTTCAATGACGCATCTTTTCGACACAAAATGGTGGCGAAAAAATTAATATCGGAAGCTTGTAGGGCCCCTCAAACATCTGTCCCGATTGGGGAGGGCTTAAGCCCTCTGTATAATGTCAGTTGCCGGTGGTGGTATGCGCACAAATGTGTCAGTTGTTGAACAAAAAACATTGGTATGATGGATAAGATCAAGAAAAAGTTTGAAATTTTGAAGACAAAAATAAAGGGTTGGGTGGGGTCTCGATCCCGGGCCCCCTCAGCGTGGCTCCAGCACGCTAACCGCTTCGCCATGGCGGCTTGACAGACTCCTGGCGAGAGTAAGCCGTGACCCTAACACCGGAGGGTGGTAAACGCCCTTTATCTAAAGCCAATCACGTTATAGCACACAAAACTGCCATAGGTTGATCAAAAATGGGTCGTTCGCATATCAAACGAATCAGCGTTCAATGACGCATCTTTTCGACACAAAATGGTGGCGAAAAAATTAATATCGGAAGCTTGTAGGGCCCCTCAAACATCTGTCCCGATTGGGGAGGGCTTAAGCCCTCTGTATAATGTCAGTTGCCGGTGGTGGTATGCGCACAAATGTGTCAGTTGTTGAACAAAAAACATTGGTATGATGGATAAGATCAAGAAAAAGTTTGAAATTTTGAAGACAAAAATAAAGGGTTGGGTGGGGTCTCGATCCCGGGCCCCCTCAGCGTGGCTCCAGCACGCTAACCGCTTCGCCATGGCGGCTTGACAGACTCCTGGCGAGAGTAAGCCGTGACCCTAACACCGGAGGGTGGTAAACGCCCTTTATCTAAAGCCAATCACGTTATAGCACACAAAACTGCCATAGGTTGATCAAAAATGGGTCGTTCGCATATCAAACGAATCAGCGTTCAATGACGCATCTTTTCGACACAAAATGGTGGCGAAAAAATTAATATCGGAAGCTTGTAGGGCCCCTCAAACATCTGTCCCGATTGGGGAGGGCTTAAGCCCTCTGTATAATGTCAGTTGCCGGTGGTGGTATGCGCACAAATGTGTCAGTTGTTGAACAAAAAACATTGGTATGATGGATAAGATCAAGAAAAAGTTTGAAATTTTGAAGACAAAAATAAAGGGTTGGGTGGGGTCTCGATCCCGGGCCCCCTCAGCGTGGCTCCAGCACGCTAACCGCTTCGCCATGGCGGCTTGACAGACTCCTGGCGAGAGTAAGCCGTGACCCTAACACCGGAGGGTGGTAAACGCCCTTTATCTAAAGCCAATCACGTTATAGCACACAAAACTGCCATAGGTTGATCAAAAATGGGTCGTTCGCATATCAAACGAATCAGCGTTCAATGACGCATCTTTTCGACACAAAATGGTGGCGAAAAAATTAATATCGGAAGCTTGTAGGGCCCCTCAAACATCTGTCCCGATTGGGGAGGGCTTAAGCCCTCTGTATAATGTCAGTTGCCGGTGGTGGTATGCGCACAAATGTGTCAGTTGTTGAACAAAAAACATTGGTATGATGGATAAGATCAAGAAAAAGTTTGAAATTTTGAAGACAAAAATAAAGGGTTGGGTGGGGTCTCGATCCCGGGCCCCCTCAGCGTGGCTCCAGCACGCTAACCGCTTCGCCATGGCGGCTTGACAGACTCCTGGCGAGAGTAAGCCGTGACCCTAACACCGGAGGGTGGTAAACGCCCTTTATCTAAAGCCAATCACGTTATAGCACACAAAACTGCCATAGGTTGATCAAAAATGGGTCGTTCGCATATCAAACGAATCAGCGTTCAATGACGCATCTTTTCGACACAAAATGGTGGCGAAAAAATTAATATCGGAAGCTTGTAGGGCCCCTCAAACATCTGTCCCGATTGGGGAGGGCTTAAGCCCTCTGTATAATGTCAGTTGCCGGTGGTGGTATGCGCACAAATGTGTCAGTTGTTGAACAAAAAACATTGGTATGATGGATAAGATCAAGAAAAAGTTTGAAATTTTGAAGACAAAAATAAAGGGTTGGGTGGGGTCTCGATCCCGGGCCCCCTCAGCGTGGCTCCAGCACGCTAACCGCTTCGCCATGGCGGCTTGACAGACTCCTGGCGAGAGTAAGCCGTGACCCTAACACCGGAGGGTGGTAAACGCCCTTTATCTAAAGCCAATCACGTTATAGCACACAAAACTGCCATAGGTTGATCAAAAATGGGTCGTTCGCATATCAAACGAATCAGCGTTCAATGACGCATCTTTTCGACACAAAATGGTGGCGAAAAAATTAATATCGGAAGCTTGTAGGGCCCCTCAAACATCTGTCCCGATTGGGGAGGGCTTAAGCCCTCTGTATAATGTCAGTTGCCGGTGGTGGTATGCGCACAAATGTGTCAGTTGTTGAACAAAAAACATTGGTATGATGGATAAGATCAAGAAAAAGTTTGAAATTTTGAAGACAAAAATAAAGGGTTGGGTGGGGTCTCGATCCCGGGCCCCCTCAGCGTGGCTCCAGCACGCTAACCGCTTCGCCATGGCGGCTTGACAGACTCCTGGCGAGAGTAAGCCGTGACCCTAACACCGGAGGGTGGTAAACGCCCTTTATCTAAAGCCAATCACGTTATAGCACACAAAACTGCCATAGGTTGATCAAAAATGGGTCGTTCGCATATCAAACGAATCAGCGTTCAATGACGCATCTTTTCGACACAAAATGGTGGCGAAAAAATTAATATCGGAAGCTTGTAGGGCCCCTCAAACATCTGTCCCGATTGGGGAGGGCTTAAGCCCTCTGTATAATGTCAGTTGCCGGTGGTGGTATGCGCACAAATGTGTCAGTTGTTGAACAAAAAACATTGGTATGATGGATAAGATCAAGAAAAAGTTTGAAATTTTGAAGACAAAAATAAAGGGTTGGGTGGGGTCTCGATCCCGGGCCCCCTCAGCGTGGCTCCAGCACGCTAACCGCTTCGCCATGGCGGCTTGACAGACTCCTGGCGAGAGTAAGCCGTGACCCTAACACCGGAGGGTGGTAAACGCCCTTTATCTAAAGCCAATCACGTTATAGCACACAAAACTGCCATAGGTTGATCAAAAATGGGTCGTTCGCATATCAAACGAATCAGCGTTCAATGACGCATCTTTTCGACACAAAATGGTGGCGAAAAAATTAATATCGGAAGCTTGTAGGGCCCCTCAAACATCTGTCCCGATTGGGGAGGGCTTAAGCCCTCTGTATAATGTCAGTTGCCGGTGGTGGTATGCGCACAAATGTGTCAGTTGTTGAACAAAAAACATTGGTATGATGGATAAGATCAAGAAAAAGTTTGAAATTTTGAAGACAAAAATAAAGGGTTGGGTGGGGTCTCGATCCCGGGCCCCCTCAGCGTGGCTCCAGCACGCTAACCGCTTCGCCATGGCGGCTTGACAGACTCCTGGCGAGAGTAAGCCGTGACCCTAACACCGGAGGGTGGTAAACGCCCTTTATCTAAAGCCAATCACGTTATAGCACACAAAACTGCCATAGGTTGATCAAAAATGGGTCGTTCGCATATCAAACGAATCAGCGTTCAATGACGCATCTTTTCGACACAAAATGGTGGCGAAAAAATTAATATCGGAAGCTTGTAGGGCCCCTCAAACATCTGTCCCGATTGGGGAGGGCTTAAGCCCTCTGTATAATGTCAGTTGCCGGTGGTGGTATGCGCACAAATGTGTCAGTTGTTGAACAAAAAACATTGGTATGATGGATAAGATCAAGAAAAAGTTTGAAATTTTGAAGACAAAAATAAAGGGTTGGGTGGGGTCTCGATCCCGGGCCCCCTCAGCGTGGCTCCAGCACGCTAACCGCTTCGCCATGGCGGCTTGACAGACTCCTGGCGAGAGTAAGCCGTGACCCTAACACCGGAGGGTGGTAAACGCCCTTTATCTAAAGCCAATCACGTTATAGCACACAAAACTGCCATAGGTTGATCAAAAATGGGTCGTTCGCATATCAAACGAATCAGCGTTCAATGACGCATCTTTTCGACACAAAATGGTGGCGAAAAAATTAATATCGGAAGCTTGTAGGGCCCCTCAAACATCTGTCCCGATTGGGGAGGGCTTAAGCCCTCTGTATAATGTCAGTTGCCGGTGGTGGTATGCGCACAAATGTGTCAGTTGTTGAACAAAAAACATTGGTATGATGGATAAGATCAAGAAAAAGTTTGAAATTTTGAAGACAAAAATAAAGGGTTGGGTGGGGTCTCGATCCCGGGCCCCCTCAGCGTGGCTCCAGCACGCTAACCGCTTCGCCATGGCGGCTTGACAGACTCCTGGCGAGAGTAAGCCGTGACCCTAACACCGGAGGGTGGTAAACGCCCTTTATCTAAAGCCAATCACGTTATAGCACACAAAACTGCCATAGGTTGATCAAAAATGGGTCGTTCGCATATCAAACGAATCAGCGTTCAATGACGCATCTTTTCGACACAAAATGGTGGCGAAAAAATTAATATCGGAAGCTTGTAGGGCCCCTCAAACATCTGTCCCGATTGGGGAGGGCTTAAGCCCTCTGTATAATGTCAGTTGCCGGTGGTGGTATGCGCACAAATGTGTCAGTTGTTGAACAAAAAACATTGGTATGATGGATAAGATCAAGAAAAAGTTTGAAATTTTGAAGACAAAAATAAAGGGTTGGGTGGGGTCTCGATCCCGGGCCCCCTCAGCGTGGCTCCAGCACGCTAACCGCTTCGCCATGGCGGCTTGACAGACTCCTGGCGAGAGTAAGCCGTGACCCTAACACCGGAGGGTGGTAAACGCCCTTTATCTAAAGCCAATCACGTTATAGCACACAAAACTGCCATAGGTTGATCAAAAATGGGTCGTTCGCATATCAAACGAATCAGCGTTCAATGACGCATCTTTTCGACACAAAATGGTGGCGAAAAAATTAATATCGGAAGCTTGTAGGGCCCCTCAAACATCTGTCCCGATTGGGGAGGGCTTAAGCCCTCTGTATAATGTCAGTTGCCGGTGGTGGTATGCGCACAAATGTGTCAGTTGTTGAACAAAAAACATTGGTATGATGGATAAGATCAAGAAAAAGTTTGAAATTTTGAAGACAAAAATAAAGGGTTGGGTGGGGTCTCGATCCCGGGCCCCCTCAGCGTGGCTCCAGCACGCTAACCGCTTCGCCATGGCGGCTTGACAGACTCCTGGCGAGAGTAAGCCGTGACCCTAACACCGGAGGGTGGTAAACGCCCTTTATCTAAAGCCAATCACGTTATAGCACACAAAACTGCCATAGGTTGATCAAAAATGGGTCGTTCGCATATCAAACGAATCAGCGTTCAATGACGCATCTTTTCGACACAAAATGGTGGCGAAAAAATTAATATCGGAAGCTTGTAGGGCCCCTCAAACATCTGTCCCGATTGGGGAGGGCTTAAGCCCTCTGTATAATGTCAGTTGCCGGTGGTGGTATGCGCACAAATGTGTCAGTTGTTGAACAAAAAACATTGGTATGATGGATAAGATCAAGAAAAAGTTTGAAATTTTGAAGACAAAAATAAAGGGTTGGGTGGGGTCTCGATCCCGGGCCCCCTCAGCGTGGCTCCAGCACGCTAACCGCTTCGCCATGGCGGCTTGACAGACTCCTGGCGAGAGTAAGCCGTGACCCTAACACCGGAGGGTGGTAAACGCCCTTTATCTAAAGCCAATCACGTTATAGCACACAAAACTGCCATAGGTTGATCAAAAATGGGTCGTTCGCATATCAAACGAATCAGCGTTCAATGACGCATCTTTTCGACACAAAATGGTGGCGAAAAAATTAATATCGGAAGCTTGTAGGGCCCCTCAAACATCTGTCCCGATTGGGGAGGGCTTAAGCCCTCTGTATAATGTCAGTTGCCGGTGGTGGTATGCGCACAAATGTGTCAGTTGTTGAACAAAAAACATTGGTATGATGGATAAGATCAAGAAAAAGTTTGAAATTTTGAAGACAAAAATAAAGGGTTGGGTGGGGTCTCGATCCCGGGCCCCCTCAGCGTGGCTCCAGCACGCTAACCGCTTCGCCATGGCGGCTTGACAGACTCCTGGCGAGAGTAAGCCGTGACCCTAACACCGGAGGGTGGTAAACGCCCTTTATCTAAAGCCAATCACGTTATAGCACACAAAACTGCCATAGGTTGATCAAAAATGGGTCGTTCGCATATCAAACGAATCAGCGTTCAATGACGCATCTTTTCGACACAAAATGGTGGCGAAAAAATTAATATCGGAAGCTTGTAGGGCCCCTCAAACATCTGTCCCGATTGGGGAGGGCTTAAGCCCTCTGTATAATGTCAGTTGCCGGTGGTGGTATGCGCACAAATGTGTCAGTTGTTGAACAAAAAACATTGGTATGATGGATAAGATCAAGAAAAAGTTTGAAATTTTGAAGACAAAAATAAAGGGTTGGGTGGGGTCTCGATCCCGGGCCCCCTCAGCGTGGCTCCAGCACGCTAACCGCTTCGCCATGGCGGCTTGACAGACTCCTGGCGAGAGTAAGCCGTGACCCTAACACCGGAGGGTGGTAAACGCCCTTTATCTAAAGCCAATCACGTTATAGCACACAAAACTGCCATAGGTTGATCAAAAATGGGTCGTTCGCATATCAAACGAATCAGCGTTCAATGACGCATCTTTTCGACACAAAATGGTGGCGAAAAAATTAATATCGGAAGCTTGTAGGGCCCCTCAAACATCTGTCCCGATTGGGGAGGGCTTAAGCCCTCTGTATAATGTCAGTTGCCGGTGGTGGTATGCGCACAAATGTGTCAGTTGTTGAACAAAAAACATTGGTATGATGGATAAGATCAAGAAAAAGTTTGAAATTTTGAAGACAAAAATAAAGGGTTGGGTGGGGTCTCGATCCCGGGCCCCCTCAGCGTGGCTCCAGCACGCTAACCGCTTCGCCATGGCGGCTTGACAGACTCCTGGCGAGAGTAAGCCGTGACCCTAACACCGGAGGGTGGTAAACGCCCTTTATCTAAAGCCAATCACGTTATAGCACACAAAACTGCCATAGGTTGATCAAAAATGGGTCGTTCGCATATCAAACGAATCAGCGTTCAATGACGCATCTTTTCGACACAAAATGGTGGCGAAAAAATTAATATCGGAAGCTTGTAGGGCCCCTCAAACATCTGTCCCGATTGGGGAGGGCTTAAGCCCTCTGTATAATGTCAGTTGCCGGTGGTGGTATGCGCACAAATGTGTCAGTTGTTGAACAAAAAACATTGGTATGATGGATAAGATCAAGAAAAAGTTTGAAATTTTGAAGACAAAAATAAAGGGTTGGGTGGGGTCTCGATCCCGGGCCCCCTCAGCGTGGCTCCAGCACGCTAACCGCTTCGCCATGGCGGCTTGACAGACTCCTGGCGAGAGTAAGCCGTGACCCTAACACCGGAGGGTGGTAAACGCCCTTTATCTAAAGCCAATCACGTTATAGCACACAAAACTGCCATAGGTTGATCAAAAATGGGTCGTTCGCATATCAAACGAATCAGCGTTCAATGACGCATCTTTTCGACACAAAATGGTGGCGAAAAAATTAATATCGGAAGCTTGTAGGGCCCCTCAAACATCTGTCCCGATTGGGGAGGGCTTAAGCCCTCTGTATAATGTCAGTTGCCGGTGGTGGTATGCGCACAAATGTGTCAGTTGTTGAACAAAAAACATTGGTATGATGGATAAGATCAAGAAAAAGTTTGAAATTTTGAAGACAAAAATAAAGGGTTGGGTGGGGTCTCGATCCCGGGCCCCCTCAGCGTGGCTCCAGCACGCTAACCGCTTCGCCATGGCGGCTTGACAGACTCCTGGCGAGAGTAAGCCGTGACCCTAACACCGGAGGGTGGTAAACGCCCTTTATCTAAAGCCAATCACGTTATAGCACACAAAACTGCCATAGGTTGATCAAAAATGGGTCGTTCGCATATCAAACGAATCAGCGTTCAATGACGCATCTTTTCGACACAAAATGGTGGCGAAAAAATTAATATCGGAAGCTTGTAGGGCCCCTCAAACATCTGTCCCGATTGGGGAGGGCTTAAGCCCTCTGTATAATGTAAGTTGCCGGTGGTGGTATGCGCACAAATGTGTCAGTTGTTGAACAAAAAACATTGGTATGATGGATAAGATCAAGAAAAAGTTTGAAATTTTGAAGACAAAAATAAAGGGTTGGGTGGGGTCTCGATCCCGGGCCCCCTCAGCGTGGCTCCAGCACGCTAACCGCTTCGCCATGGCGGCTTGACAGACTCCTGGCGAGAGTAAGCCGTGACCCTAACACCGGAGGGTGGTAAACGCCCTTTATCTAAAGCCAATCACGTTATAGCACACAAAACTGCCATAGGTTGATCAAAAATGGGTCGTTCGCATATCAAACGAATCAGCGTTCAATGACGCATCTTTTCGACACAAAATGGTGGCGAAAAAATTAATATCGGAAGCTTGTAGGGCCCCTCAAACATCTGTCCCGATTGGGGAGGGCTTAAGCCCTCTGTATAATGTCAGTTGCCGGTGGTGGTATGCGCACAAATGTGTCAGTTGTTGAACAAAAAACATTGGTATGATGGATAAGATCAAGAAAAAGTTTGAAATTTTGAAGACAAAAATAAAGGGTTGGGTGGGGTCTCGATCCCGGGCCCCCTCAGCGTGGCTCCAGCACGCTAACCGCTTCGCCATGGCGGCTTGACAGACTCCTGGCGAGAGTAAGCCGTGACCCTAACACCGGAGGGTGGTAAACGCCCTTTATCTAAAGCCAATCACGTTATAGCACACAAAACTGCCATAGGTTGATCAAAAATGGGTCGTTCGCATATCAAACGAATCAGCGTTCAATGACGCATCTGTTCGACACAAAATGGTGGCGAAAAAATTAATATCGGAAGCTTGTAGGGCCCCTCAAACATCTGTCCCGATTGGGGAGGGCTTAAGCCCTCTGTATAATGTCAGTTGCCGGTGGTGGTATGCGCACAAATGTGTCAGTTGTTGAACAAAAAACATTGGTATGATGGATAAGATCAAGAAAAAGTTTGAAATTTTGAAGACAAAAATAAAGGGTTGGGTGGGGTCTCGATCCCGGGCCCCCTCAGCGTGGCTCCAGCACGCTAACCGCTTCGCCATGGCGGCTTGACAGACTCCTGGCGAGAGTAAGCCGTGACCCTAACACCGGAGGGTGGTAAACGCCCTTTATCTAAAGCCAATCACGTTATAGCACACAAAACTGCCATAGGTTGATCAAAAATGGGTCGTTCGCATATCAAACGAATCAGCGTTCAATGACGCATCTTTTCGACACAAAATGGTGGCGAAAAAATTAATATCGGAAGCTTGTAGGGCCCCTCAAACATCTGTCCCGATTGGGGAGGGCTTAAGCCCTCTGTATAATGTCAGTTGCCGGTGGTGGTATGCGCACAAATGTGTCAGTTGTTGAACAAAAAACATTGGTATGATGGATAAGATCAAGAAAAAGTTTGAAATTTTGAAGACAAAAATAAAGGGTTGGGTGGGGTCTCGATCCCGGGCCCCCTCAGCGTGGCTCCAGCACGCTAACCGCTTCGCCATGGCGGCTTGACAGACTCCTGGCGAGAGTAAGCCGTGACCCTAACACCGGAGGGTGGTAAACGCCCTTTATCTAAAGCCAATCACGTTATAGCACACAAAACTGCCATAGGTTGATCAAAAATGGGTCGTTCGCATATCAAACGAATCAGCGTTCAATGACGCATCTTTTCGACACAAAATGGTGGCGAAAAAATTAATATCGGAAGCTTGTAGGGCCCCTCAAACATCTGTCCCGATTGGGGAGGGCTTAAGCCCTCTGTATAATGTCAGTTGCCGGTGGTGGTATGCGCACAAATGTGTCAGTTGTTGAACAAAAAACATTGGTATGATGGATAAGATCAAGAAAAAGTTTGAAATTTTGAAGACAAAAATAAAGGGTTGGGTGGGGTCTCGATCCCGGGCCCCCTCAGCGTGGCTCCAGCACGCTAACCGCTTCGCCATGGCGGCTTGACAGACTCCTGGCGAGAGTAAGCCGTGACCCTAACACCGGAGGGTGGTAAACGCCCTTTATCTAAAGCCAATCACGTTATAGCACACAAAACTGCCATAGGTTGATCAAAAATGGGTCGTTCGCATATCAAACGAATCAGCGTTCAATGACGCATCTTTTCGACACAAAATGGTGGCGAAAAAATTAATATCGGAAGCTTGTAGGGCCCCTCAAACATCTGTCCCGATTGGGGAGGGCTTAAGCCCTCTGTATAATGTCAGTTGCCGGTGGTGGTATGCGCACAAATGTGTCAGTTGTTGAACAAAAAACATTGGTATGATGGATAAGATCAAGAAAAAGTTTGAAATTTTGAAGACAAAAATAAAGGGTTGGGTGGGGTCTCGATCCCGGGCCCCCTCAGCGTGGCTCCAGCACGCTAACCGCTTCGCCATGGCGGCTTGACAGACTCCTGGCGAGAGTAAGCCGTGACCCTAACACCGGAGGGTGGTAAACGCCCTTTATCTAAAGCCAATCACGTTATAGCACACAAAACTGCCATAGGTTGATCAAAAATGGGTCGTTCGCATATCAAACGAATCAGCGTTCAATGACGCATCTTTTCGACACAAAATGGTGGCGAAAAAATTAATATCGGAAGCTTGTAGGGCCCCTCAAACATCTGTCCCGATTGGGGAGGGCTTAAGCCCTCTGTATAATGTCAGTTGCCGGTGGTGGTATGCGCACAAATGTGTCAGTTGTTGAACAAAAAACATTGGTATGATGGATAAGATCAAGAAAAAGTTTGAAATTTTGAAGACAAAAATAAAGGGTTGGGTGGGGTCTCGATCCCGGGCCCCCTCAGCGTGGCTCCAGCACGCTAACCGCTTCGCCATGGCGGCTTGACAGACTCCTGGCGAGAGTAAGCCGTGACCCTAACACCGGAGGGTGGTAAACGCCCTTTATCTAAAGCCAATCACGTTATAGCACACAAAACTGCCATAGGTTGATCAAAAATGGGTCGTTCGCATATCAAACGAATCAGCGTTCAATGACGCATCTTTTCGACACAAAATGGTGGCGAAAAAATTAATATCGGAAGCTTGTAGGGCCCCTCAAACATCTGTCCCGATTGGGGAGGGCTTAAGCCCTCTGTATAATGTCAGTTGCCGGTGGTGGTATGCGCACAAATGTGTCAGTTGTTGAACAAAAAACATTGGTATGATGGATAAGATCAAGAAAAAGTTTGAAATTTTGAAGACAAAAATAAAGGGTTGGGTGGGGTCTCGATCCCGGGCCCCCTCAGCGTGGCTCCAGCACGCTAACCGCTTCGCCATGGCGGCTTGACAGACTCCTGGCGAGAGTAAGCCGTGACCCTAACACCGGAGGGTGGTAAACGCCCTTTATCTAAAGCCAATCACGTTATAGCACACAAAACTGCCATAGGTTGATCAAAAATGGGTCGTTCGCATATCAAACGAATCAGCGTTCAATGACGCATCTTTTCGACACAAAATGGTGGCGAAAAAAATAATATCGGAAGCTTGTAGGACCCCTCAAACATCTGTCCCGATTGGGGAGGGAACTCCAGAGGGGGTTGGCCGTGACCCTAACTCCAGAGGGGGTAAACGCCCCCTTTTTAAAGCCAACTACGTTTTAGCATAGAAAGCTGTAACGGCTTGATCAAAAATGGGTCGTTCGCATATCAAACGAATCAGCGTTCGATGGCCTATCTTTTCAACACAACATTGGGAGCTTGTAGGGCCCCTCAAACATTTTATCCAGTCGGGTAGGGCTTCGCAATGGGGTTAGAATCTGTATAAAGGCAGTTCTCGGTGGTAATATTTGCACAAATATGTCAGTTGATGACAAAAAACGATTGTAAGATCAAGAAAGTGTTTGAATTTTTGAAAAAAATAATCGGTTTCAATGGGGTCTCGAACCCGGGCAATGTGCAATGAGGGAAGTTTTACCAGGACAGCAGAATTGGAATACTCTTGTTTCATTTCCAACTGTTTAAGAACTATTGACGTACACATGGGACGTGGGATTAAGTGTGCAATGAGGGGAAGTTTTGCCGGGCCAGCAGCCTCGGAATAGGCAGCTACACTTGTTTCATTTCAAGCTGCAAGATGTCAGAGATCATTTTATTTGTACAGCCTGCATCATACGCCATATTAGACCACACAATGCAGTGTACAATGATGTAAAGTAATTTTAGATCAGTAAGAATCTGAATTCACAGGTGAAAGAAAAAAACTTTTCACCATTTACATAGATTTATTTCAATAAAGTTTCAATGATCAATTAAAAACAGCCACAATCAATTAAATAATTAAAAACATTATAGGATTCCCCACCCCCCATAATTTTACCCCCAGGCCCCACCCACACCCAGAATCTCACAAACTCCCGTTTGGTCCCCACAACCACACCCAGTCCAATCTAAAATACTTACGTGCCCAATAAAACTCAGATATTCTAGGATTAGTCCATTGTGTTAAAACAAAGTTTGGAATTGATGGCGATGAAAACATTACGATGGTATCATTTTAAATGGATTGATTTCAAGATTGTTTATAGCAAACCAAGTCCAGTTTATAGCAAACCAAGTCCAGTTTATAGCAAACCAAGTCTAATTATAGCAAACCAAGTCCAGTTTATAGCAAACCGAGTCCAGTTTATAGCAAACCAAGTCCAGTTTATAGCAAACCAAGTCCAGTTTATAGCAAACCAAGTCTAATTATAGCAAGTATTCAAGATTTCACACTACACAGTTGAAATTGGTTTTGAATAACAAAAGTTTGTCTTGGTTTCACTATCTGAGATTTCAGTCAAGTTTCAAGAGTAATGAATTTAGTAATAAACTGGTTTCAATCCATCCATTTTTCAGTACAAGATACAAATATTCAGAGTGTAATTAATATTCTAGGCCAGGCTCGTTCACATTAAGATATATAATATACAAGATATAAGATAAAAATGTTCAAAGTGAAACTATATTGGCAGATAGATTTTGGTAATATTGAAATTAAAATGACGGAGATTGATTTTATCAAACTGGTCACATTGAATAAAATACAAATGTTTATAGTGTAATATATGTTAGGTGACATCCACTATTCAAGATATAAGATTTTCATGCTGGTCACATAATGATTTAGATACCCAGATACAAATGTTCAAAGTGTAACAACATTAGCAATAAATTGAAAGAGTTTTCTAGCCGTAGATGTTCTCGTATCATAAGATTGGTAGATAAAACATAGATATATACAGGTTCACAAGAATTATTCAGTACAATAAGTTCAAACACAACAATTATCTTCAAATTTCAAAACATTGGAAGTTGCACAGCTTTGTTCAGGGTTCGAAATTCAGATTCAAGAGGTTCGACTGGCTGGTTATTTAAAGTCAGAATAGATGGGAGACAAGTGATTGATTCAACGTTGTTACGAGGCAAATGATTGGTTGGATTGATTAATTCAACGTTGTTTCGAGGCAAATGATTGGTTCGAGTTCAATGATAAGTTTTCCAATTAAATTAGACGGTGACATGATTCATATTGCTATAAATAATATTTTAATTCCAGAAGGTTGCCAGATTTAAAACTCAATTTCAAGATTTATTCAGATTTCCTCGTCGCTAGGTTTTTAGTTTAAAATAATCCAGGATCATGATTTAGACAGACGTAGATGCTTTGCGAGATTCAGTCATAAGCTCATCAATACTTACCTCCCTTTAAGTAGTCAGACAGAATTTCCAGTTTTCGAGCTTATGACATAAATTGAGGCAGAAACATTTATTTTCAGATAGATAGATAGCTAGGTTGTTCTGGACTAGAATAGATTTAGTTCGCACGTTGGTAAAGTTGGTAGCAGGGGCTAAGATTAGGTTAATTGTGCAGTTTTCAATGAATGAGGGATAAATAATGCAATCTAATTGACAAAGAAATTAAGAATTAAAAATATCTTCTTCATCTGCTTGGGTTCAGGTTCCAGTTTCATCAATAACTTCATTTCACTTGTTAATAAGACCACTAGAATATCATGTCGGGAGTCCATCTTAGATTTCATCATCATCATCACTATCACTATTCTCTCTCTCTCAACGACACAATACCATCCAACAATCAACATTATTTCATCCAGAAATTTCCAACAGCCATCCGAGAAAGAACACAATTCCGTGGGGGTGTATAGATATTACCGGGATATTATTTGAAAATCAGGTTTAAATATCTTCAGACTTAAAGTGGTTAAATTTTTGAGAAAATTAGAATACAGTACGATTTTTAAAGCTTTGATAAGCAACTAGGATTGGACCGGGAAAAAGTCGGTATTTTTCTTATGTAGGCCTACTTTCTTAAGATACTAGTTAGCGACGACTTGTGGTTCAATTTTCTAAAATATCTGAATACAGTACGAATTTTAAAGCTTTCTCTGTCGCTCAGTCCAATCTAAAATACTTATGTTATGTGCCCAATAATGAATTCATTCTAGAAATTTGACGTCAATATGGACCAAGTTAAAAGGTTCAGCATACCGGACTAGGGCATTGCAGGTTAGTAGCCCCGGATTATAATTCACCGGAAGTTAACGTTTGTAATCAATGGACAAAAATATTTTAGATTACACCCTGTCCAATATTCTAATACGTCTGCACAGAAAGACGGTCGGTCAACTAACTCTTAGAATAAATCCAATCGACGGATGGCAAGCAAAAACATACATAAATCATTCATTCATTCATTCATTCATTCATGTTTTCAATAAAGACTTGATAACCGCACAATATTGATATAGACTCGATTACCACAAATGAAGGGTCAAAGACGGATCTCATTTTTTTTCGTTTTTTCGAACATTACCACAAAAGCTACGCCAACATGAGTCTGTACATAGCCTACAATCAGACATTCACCAAGCAGCAAGTCTATGAATTCTTGTTTTAAAAAAAAAAAAAAAAAAAAAAAAAATAACTCTAACGACCTTGGGAATCTGTATAAAATTCATATTCACTTAACATCAGCTTGACCTTGTGGGCCCCATCAGCTGTTTTATTTCTACATTCGTTAACATTAGGCCCGGTTTATGGATCGTCAATCGCTCACCTTTGACCTTTAGATTCGGAACAAGGAACTTTAAATGAGGCATCAGATTATCTGTGCAATGTGCAATGAGGGAAGTTTTACCAGGACAGCAGAATTGGAATACTCTTGTTCCATTTCCAACTGTTTAAGAACTATTGACGTACACATGGGACGTGGGATTAAGTATGCAATGAGGGGAAGTTTTGTCGGGCCAGCAGCCTCGGAATAGACAGCTACACTTGTTTCATTTCAAGCTGTCGGATGTCCTTTTATTTGTACAGCCTGTATCATACGCCATATTAGACCACACAATGCAGTGCACAATGATGTAAAGTAACTTTAGATCAGTAAGAATCTGAATTTACAGGTCAAAGAAAATAACTTTTCACCATTTACATAGATTTATTTCAATAAAGTTTCAATGATCAATTAAAAACAGCCACAATCAATTAAATAATTAAAAACATAGGATTCCCCACCCCCCATAATTTTACCCCCAGGCCCCACCCACACCCAGAATCTCACAAACCCCCCGTCTGGTCCCCCGAACCACACCCAGTCCAATCTAAAATACTTACGTGCCCAATAAAACTCAGATATTCTAGGATTAGTCCATTGTGTTAAAACAAAGTTTGGAATTGATGGCGATGAAAACATTACGATGGTATCATTTTAAATGGATTGATTTCAAGATTGTTTATAGCAAACCAAGTCCAGTTTATAGCAAACCAAGTCCAGTTTATAGCAAACCAAGTCTAATTATAGCAAGTATTCAAGATTTCACACTACACAGTTGAAATTGGTTTTGAATAACAAAAGTTTGTCTTGGTTTCACTATCTGAGATTTCAGTCAAGTTTCAAGAGTAATGATTTTAGTAATAAACTGGTTTCAATCCATCCATTTTTCAGTACAAGATACAAATATTCAGAGTGTAATTAATATTCTAGGCCAGGCTCGTTCACATTAAGATATATATTACAAGATATAAGATACAAATGTTCAAAGTGAAACTATATTGGCAGATAGACATTGGTAATACAGTAAAACCTGTATTAAGAGACCGCTGAAGGGAATTGCTCAAAACGGTCGCTTACTGCAGGTGGTCTCTTAGGAGAGAAGGATAAAATTACATAGCAGAATATTTTTAATTTCAGTGCATGTCCATGTACATGTATATACAGTGAATACAGTCCCGATTAAAACACTCTTTTTACCTGAAAATCGTCCAACCCTGAAAACCGCACATCGGCTGATGTTTGCCGTAAATTTGGTCAAGATCCACTATAAAAAAAACTTTACTATCGGCCATTACCGTTCTCACGTGGTCATGATCGCTTGGGTTATTGGGACAACTATTATCGGTAAAATCAAAGGTGTCATAGATAATTGAGTAAGATCAATTAATGTTTGCCTTTTACAATCAAAAAATTCTATTGTAATTTGATGATAACATGCAAGCGCAGGGCTCGATATGTCTCCCGTCGTACTTGTTTGATTATCATTTCGACATCCGCGAAGAATTGCGGGTGTATTCGATTCACTGTGCTTTATCCGTGTCGTGCTCCTTCATCGAAATCATATAAGAAGTGTCTGGAACAACAAATCGAACGCACCAATCTCGCAGATTCACGTTCGTTTATTTGTAAACAATAATGTTAGAACTTTGCGTGTAGGCTTCGACATTTTGGAGAAATGAAGAAAAAGAAATATTATATCCTTAAACTGCTATAATTAATTAACAAGCTAGCGTGACATTGAATTAATTGATTGAAGATTAGTAAAATTGCCGATTATCTATAATCTCGTTTAATCTCGCCTACGTGAGAAGTGTCATGGTCGCTTAATTGAGTGTTTATGATCTCATGGGAGTGTAAATCAGTGGTTGCTGGTCGCGTAATGAAGGTGGTCGCTTAGCAGTCGACAATCAAGTTGAAAAATCGTAGGGGGGACTTTGTTGTGGTCGCATATAGCAGGCGGGCGCTTAATAAAGGTGGGCGCATGAGCAGTTTTCACTGTATTGAAATTAAAATGACGGAGATTGATTTTATCAAGCTGGTCACATTGAATAAAATACAAATGTTTATAGTGTAATATATGTTAGGTGACATCCACTATTCAAGATATAAGATGTTCATGCTGGTCACATAATGATTTAGATACCCAGATACAAATGTTCAAAGTGTAACAACATTAGCAATAAATTGAAAGAGTTTTCTAGCCGTAGATGTTCTCGTATCATAAGATTGGTAGATAAAACATAGATATATACAGGTTCACAAGAATTATTCAGTACAATAAGTTCAAACACAACAATTATCTTCAAATTTCAAAACATTGGAAGTTGCACAGCTTTGTTCAGGGTTCGAAATTCAGATTCAAGAGGTTCGACTGGCCGGTTATTTAAAGTCAAAATAGATCGGAGACAAGTGATTGATTCAACGTTGTTACGAGGCAAATGATTGGTTGGATTGATTAATTCAACGTTGTTTCGAGGCAAATGATTGGTTCGAGTTCAATGATAAGTTTTCCAATTAAATTAGACGGTGACATGATTCATATTTCTATAAATAATATTTTAATTCCAGAATGTTGCCAGATTTAAAACTCAATTTCAAGATTTATTCAGATTTCCTCGTCGCTAGGTTTTTAGTTTAAAATAATCCAGGATCATGATTTAGACAGACGTAGATGCTTTGCGAGATTCAGTCATAAGCTCATCAATACTTACCTCCCTTTAAGTAGTCAGACAGAATTTCCAGTTTTCGAGCTTATGACATAAATTGAGGCAGAAACATTTATTTTCAGATAGATAGATAGCTAGGTTGTTCTGGACTAGAATAGATTTAGTTCGCATGTTGGTAAAGTTGGTAGCAGGGGCTAAGATTAGGTTAATTGTGCACTTTTCAATGAATGAGGGATAAATAATGCAATCTAATTGACAAAGAAATTAAGAATTAAAAATATCTTCTTCATCTGCTTGGGTTCAGCTTCCAGTTTCATCAAAACCTTCATTTCACTTGTTAATAAGATCACTAGAATATCATGTCGGGAGTCCATCTTAGATTTCATCATCATCATCACTATCACTATTCTCTCTCTCAACGACACAATACCATCCAACAATCAACATTATTTCATCCAGAAATTTACAACAGCCATCCGAGAAAGAACATAATTCCGTGGGGGTGTATAGATATTACCGGGATATTATTTGAAAATCAGGTTTAAATATCTTCAGACTTAAAGTGGTTGAATTTTTGAGAAAATTAGAATACAGTACGATTTTTAAAGCTTCGATAAGCAACTACCTCAAAAACTGAGGCTAACAAAGCCAAGCCATTAGTTATCAAAATACAGTAGCCATTGTTAAAAAACAGACTAAAAGTGGTTAAATTTCTAATTGGTCAACGTTTAGGATTGGACCGGGAAAAAGTCGGTATTTTTCTTATGTAGGCCTACTTTCTTAAGATACTAGTTAGCGACGACTTGTGGTTCAATTTTCTAAAATATCTGAATACAGTACGAATTTTAAAGCTTTCTCTGTCGCTCAGTCCAATCTAAAATACTTATGTTATGTGCCCAATAATGAATTCATTCTAGAAATTTGACGTCAATATGGACCAAGTTAAAAAGTTCAGCATACCGGACTAGGGCATTGCAGGTTAGTAGCCCCGGATTATAATTCACCGGAAGTTAACGTTTGTAATCAATGGACAAAAATATTTTAGATTACACCCTGTCCAATATTCTAATACGTCTGCACAGAAAGACGGTCGGTCAACTAACTCTTAGAATAAATCCAATCGACGGATGGCAAGCAAAAACATACATAAATCATTCATTCATTCATTCATGTTTTCAATAAAGACTTGATAACCGCACAATATTGATATAGACTCGATTACCACAAATGAAGGGTCAAAGACGGATCTCATTTTTTTTCGTTTTTTCGAACATTACCACAAAAGCTACGCCAACATGAGTCTGTACATAGCCTACAATCAGACATTCACCAAGCAGCAAGTCTATGAATTCTTGTTTTAAAAAAAAAAAAAAAAAAAAAAAAAAATAACTCTAACGACCTTGGGAATCTGTATAAAATTCATATTCACTTAACATCAGCTTGACCTTGTGGGCCCCATCAGCTGTTTTATTTCTACATTCGTTAACATTAGGCCCGGTTTATGGATCGTCAATCGCTCACCTTTGACCTTTAGATTCAGACATAGAACGTCATTAAGTGATTTTCAATATGGCGGTTTTTTTTATCTTTTCCCGTTTCGATTTCCACAGGTCAAAGAAAATGACTTTTCACCATTTACATAGATTTATTTCAATAAAGTTTCAATGATCAATTAAAAACAGCCACAATCAATTAAATAATTAAAAACATTATAGGATTCCCCACCCCCCATAATTTTACCCCCAGGCCCCACCCACACCCAGAATCTCACAAACTCCCGTCTGGTCCCCACAACCACACCCAGTCCAATCTAAAATACTTACGTGCCCAATAAAACTCAGATATTCTAGGATTAGTCCATTGTGTTAAAACAAAGTTTGGAATTGATGGCGATGAAAACATTTCGATGGTATCATTTTAAATGGATTGATTTCAAGATTGTTTATAGCAAACCAAGTCCAGTTTATAGCAAACCAAGTCCAGTTTATAGCAAACCAAGTCTAATTATAGCAAACCAAGTCCAGTTTATAGCAAACCAAGTCCAGTTTATAGCAAACCAAGTCCAGTTTATAGCAAACCAAGTCCAGTTTATAGCAAACCAAGTCCAGTTTATAGCAAACCATGTCTAGATCATAGCAAACTAAGTCTGGATCATAGCAAACTAAGTCTGGATCATAGCAAACTAAGTCTGGATCATAGCAAACCAAGTCCAGTTTATAGCAAACCAAGTCCAGTTTATAGCAAACCAAGTCTAATTATAGCAAGTATTCAAGATTTCACACTACACAGTTGAAATTGGTTTTGAATAACAAAAGTTTGTCTTGGTTTCTCTATCTGAGATTTCAGTCAAGTTTCAAGAGAAATGATTTTAGTAATAAACTGGTTTCAATCCATCCATTTTTCAGTACAAGATACAAATATTCAGAGTGTAATTAATATTCTAGGCCAGGCTCGTCCTCATTAAGATATATATTACAAGATATAAGATACAAATGTTCAAAGTGAAACTATATTGGCAGATAGATATTGGTAATATTGAAATTAAAATGACGGAGATTGATTTTTATCAAGCTGGTCACATTGAATAAAATACAAATGTTTATAGTGTAATATATGTTAGGTGACATCCACTATTCAAGATATAAGATTTTCATGCTGGTCACATAATGATTTAGATACCCAGATACAAATGTTCAAAGTGTAACAACATTAGCAATAAATTGAAAGAGTTTTCTAGCCGTAGATGTTCTCGTATCATAAGATTGGTAGATAAAACATAGATATATACAGGTTCACAAGAATTATTCAGTACAATAAGTTCAAACACAACAATTATCTTCAAATTTCAAAACATTGGAAGTTGCACAGCTTTGTTCAGGGTTCAAAATTCAGATTCAAGAGGTTCGACTGGCCGGTTATTTAAAGTCAAAATAGATTGGAGACAAGTGATTGATTCAACGTTGTTACGAGGCAAATGATTGGTTGGATTGATTAATTCAACGTTGTTTCGAGGCAAATGATTGGTTCGAGTTCAATGATAAGTTTTCCAATTAAATTAGACGGTGACATGATTCATATTTCTATAAATAATATTTTAATTCCAGAATGTTGCCAGATTTAAAACTCAATTTCAAGATTTATTCAGATTTCCTCGTCGCTAGGTTTTTAGTTTAAAATAATCCAGGATCATGATTTAGACGTAGATGCTTTGCGAGATTCAGTCATAAGCTCATCAATACTTACCTCCCTTTAAGTAGTCAGACAGAATTTCCAGTTTTCGAGCTTATGACATAAATTGAGGCAGAAACATTTATTTTCAGATAGATAGCTAGGTTGTTCTGGACTAGAATAGATTTAGTTTGCACGTTGGTAAAGTTGGTAGCAGGGGCTAAGATTAGGTTAATTGTGCAGTTTTCAATGAATGAGGGATAAATAATGCAATCTAATTGACAAAGAAATTAAGAATTAAAAATATCTTCTTCATCTGCTTGGGTTCAGGTTCCAGTTTCATCAATAACTTCATTTCACTTGTTAATAAGACCACTAGAATATCATGTCGGGAGTCCATCTTAGATTTCATCATCATCATCACTATCACTATTCTCTCTCTCTCTACGACACAATACCATCCAACAATCAACATTATTTCATCCAGAAATTTCCAACAGCCATCCGAGAAAGAACATAATTCCGTGGGGGTGTATAGATATTACCGGGATATTATTTGAAAATCAGGTTTAAATATCTTCAGACTTAAAGTGGTTAAATTTTCGAGTAAATTAGAATACAGTACGATTTTTAAAGCTTCGATAAGCAACTACCTCAAAAACTGAGGCTAACAAAGCCAAGCCCTTAGTCATCAAAATACAGTAGCCATTGTTAGAAAACAGGGCGAGGTTTTTAATAATCGAATCGACAGATATTACTTTAATATCCTCCGCCTCCACCTCCTCCTCCAGATCGGTAATCATCTCTTCCACCGTAATCTCGACGTCCTCCTCCACCGTAGGAATCCCTACCCCCACCCCCTCCTCCACCTCCGTACGAATCTCTCGGCCTTCCACCTCCATAGCCACCCCCACCCCCATAGGATCTTCCACCATACGACCTACCTCCCCCGTATTCATTTCTACCCCCACCCCCATATCGTCCGCCCCCTCTTCCCCCTCCGTAACCTCCCCCACCCCCTCTTCCTCCTCCTCGGCCACCACCATCAGAATACGAACGTTTACATATATCTTGTATTAATTCCTTGGCTAACTGTTTGGCCTCGTCACTGCCGAATAAATCAACTCGTGCCTCGTCTTCTCGGTCTGAGTCTCGACTTTCAATTTTTATCTGACAACCGCTCTCATCCTGTAACAACAACAATAGAAATTTTATGACATATTGTTTATAATGTTAATTACTTTTACAGCAAATATTATCTGTACAACAGTCTTTCAGATAATAGACCAAGTCCCTGTGAGCTACAGGCTGTTAAATAATCCTCATTGCAATTTCCTTTTCTAACAAAACACTTTCAATATTACCTGAAATGTTATATGAAATATAATGATAAAACATGATAAGGCCAAGGGAAACTACAATTTCAAACAAAGTAAAATCATGTTTGGACACGCCTACTCTACAACAATGTCAATAGTCCACATTTTAACAAAAACTAAACTATGTGTATCTAACCACTTTTAATTCCTTAAATTCAATGATCCAATGCTCATAAGAACTAAGAGATTCGTGAAAAATATTAAAAGTTGGCTTTCTAATTGGTCAACGTTTAGGATTGAACCGGCATTTCAACGTTTAGGATTGAACCGGCATTTTTCTTTTGTTGAAGGTAGTAAGTAGAGAGACTGGTCAATGCAGTCTACTCTGTAGCGTCACCACAAAATGTGGCCAAATTTGTTTTACCTGCAAACTCCGTATTCTTTCGCCACCTTTCCCAATAATTCGTCCGACATGTTGCTGTTCGACGTAGAACGTATCTGGGTCACCTTTACCGTACGACATTGTACTTTAAAACAGCTAAAATTTCAACACAAAAATATTATTACAGTTCTACTCAACTTCCGTCCGCTCCGATTTTTTCTGGGTTTGCGCATGCGTTGTATGTTAATTTGCAGCCTTGAATAACCAGCCATCTTGAACTCTAATCGACACTCTGTCATTTCGCCTCTAAGCCATTTCGGACATGTGGTCGTTTTGTGAAATAATCAATTCAGAAAATTCATCTTGGAAACAGACCACAAGTAAATTTTGTATTAACTCAAGAAGAGTAAATTGTAATTAAATTATTATTCTTTAAAGGAATGCAACCTCTTAAAATGAACAAAAAATCTAAAATTTAAAAAATATGGTCAATTGGAGTTTATTTTCATCAAGGGACTTGCCTGGTGGCATAACTATAAAACAGATTACATAAATAATCTGATAAATCCAAAAAACAATGTTTATATACAATAATTGAAAAACCCTTAATCAAATTTAAGGCGTTCATCAGTTATAACCTGTTATTATTTACATACATGTAGTTTCATGTTTTTTTTTTGTATTCTGTTTGTATACTTTGAACATCGTTGATGAATATATACTCTGATTGACCAAGTTTGAGAAATTAAATTTTTTGTTAGAGGTTGTATCGCTTTAAGGGTGAAATTTTATAGTTTTATTTCATCTACAATATTAAACTAATTTAATATTTATTGAGGTCACTGTGACATATCAGTAATAAAACATATTAAACCTGTTATACACTGACTTGATATTCGTATCTATTGTTTGACTGACCTATATTTTAAATAGAGGCTGATACACTACTATATCATATACCTTATATAACAGTTTTAAATCGGGCTGATCAAATTTTGAATTCAGTCCAACACGACAAGATATTTCTACACAGTGTATGACCTGAATATCTAATGAGGCGAGATTATTTCTAGGAAGTTAAAACATGTGACGTTATTATTCGTGGAAACTTTAGATCATCTCATTCTGTGTTTAATAGTTTATAAGTTGATATCTAACATAGTGATCAACAAGACATTTCTAAACCAGTATATAACGTGAATATTTGTAGAAATCTTTCTCATTCTGTACTGAGTCTTACATCAGACTGGTTGGTGATCTTCTATTTTCAACCAGGACATCTCTGTGTGTTTTGTTGTCAATCAGGATAATTTCAGTGTATTTTAAAGAAGAATAATGGCCACTGCGTTAGTGAGCATAACCCCGGAATGTACTATCTGTTTTGAGAGTTTAAAGTTACCTAAATTTATTCCATGTGGACATACATTCTGTTTCGAATGTATCGACAAATATATTGGAGACAAGACAGAGACATTCTGCTGTCCGATTTGTCAGCAGCAAATCAACATTCCTAATGGTGGGGCTAAGATGTTTACCACCAATTTTATAGTTCAAACATCCCCACATACAACACAAATTACTGGTACAACATCACCTACAACACAAGTTACTGCTACAACATCACCTACAACACAAGTTACTGGTACAACATCACCTACAACACAAGTTACTGGTGCAAAATATCACTGTCCATGTCATAGAGAGAGACCTATAGAATACTATTGTCTAACTTGCCACTGTGTGTTATGTCATAAATGTTTTCTGAAAGAACATAATGGTCACGAGTATTTAGATGTAGAATGTGAAACTACGAAAGAAAAAGCCACAGAACTAGTTTTAACCTCAGAGAAATTCATCCAAAATAAAATCAAAGATTTGGAAGAAACTCGTGTGACGTTAGAAGAAGCGAGAGAGACACTCCAGCGTTTTACTGAAGATGCTTGTAGTAAAATAACCAAACAAACTGATAAAATTATAGCAGATATAAAGGCTAGCAGTGAGAGAATCATGACAGACATTAAAAATAAGTCTGAAAAATCAGAATCGGAATTGACCAAAACTGGAGAGAAAATTATGGGAGATATAAAAACTTTCAAACTGAATCTGGAGACAAATTTTCCTTCTTTAACAGAAGATTGTGGTTTACAAATTTTAGTTTCACTTGAGAAAATAAAAGAGCTAGAAGAATTGTGTAAAGATTTGAAAGTGAGAACACCATCAGTGGTTCAGTATCTTGATTGGAAAGAAAAAGATTTTAGTTTAAATATCGGCATGTTAGGTTCCATGGTGTTAAACCAATATCACATACCCAAACTACCCGAGTCCAATTCATATCAATTTCTGTTTAATATAAATGATATTAAGATGGATAATACACTATATTTCTGTAAAGATAAGTTTAGTTACAGTAGCATGGTATTGAGTTGTTGTGTAGTGAGGGGTTGTGGTAATTTATATATTAATATTATACTATTATCAGATGACAATCCTAGTCTAAACTCTTGTATTATTGATAGTCAAACCAGTTTATTGAATATTGATGATAGTAAGAATGTAACTAGAACAGTTAGTGACAAGAGATTAGAGAGAGGTGGTTGTTTGTATGTGGGAGAGAGTCCTATCACCTGGCCTGAACTTACTGATAAAAACAATGGTTATTTAAATTCTAACAATCAGTTTGTGATTCAAATGGATATTACACAGATCAGAGAAATATCATTGAAATAAAGTTTATTCTACAATTCAATCTTTTATCTCTTGATCAATCATCTTTCCTCATATTTCTATATTTCTGTAAATTTGTATTTTATTGTAAATATTTGTATTTATATATATTTTGTAAGCTAAAATTATATTTTCGAGAATGTATTCATCAGTCATATCTTATAACTACAACATATCGTATATTATATTGTTGAAATGTAAAATTATTTTTTATTATGTGATGGATAATGGCCGAAGACTGTCCATTATGTAAATAGAAAGAACAACTGAGGGGCGTTAGCCCCGAAGTTGTTCTGACTATTTACATAATGGACAGTCTGAGGCTATTATCAAACTTAAAACATAGCAACATACAGATCCAAAATATCTCAAAAACATCATGTCATTACTAAAATAATGGACAGATTCTTAAAACAACTCAGTATGATATGTATTCACTCATAGAGGTGGTAACTACATATCAATAAGCAAGATGTCTTCCAGTGGACACTGTAGTTATCACACAATCAAGGATTCAGGTAATGATAATATTCTACGTGATTTGAATAATATATATTGCAAAAAATTACATACCAGTTACAATAATCATTCTTTAATTGGATATTCTATTATATGATGTAATATTTATATTATGAAGGATACATCAAATATATTGGTGAAAAAGGTTTAAGATTGATAATAGTCATGTAGCGAATATCATATATAGTGATATATGGATATGGATATAGAAGGAGAAATTTTTAGTTTAAGGTATATTTGAACGGATTATGTGATTTTCCTGCAATACAAGTTCTTCTATATTCAGAACCCCTGAAAACCGTACCCTATTTGGAAAAAAAGCCTGCAGTCATCCAACAAGATAATCCAGAAATCAAAATAAGAAAACCCTCAAGGTTATAACGTGAAATATACATTTTAAAAAGTTTTACATTGATTTTGTGTACAGTGTTAATAATTTTTTTTCACATTGGTGCCCATTTTGCTATTGCCCTCTTATGTTTGAGAAAACTGTCTATTATTAAGAAATCTGTCCATTATTTAGAAAACTGTCCATTATCTAGAAAACTGTCTATTATTAATCGCAAATAATGGACGGATTTCTAAATAATGGACAGAACATCTACTAACAGTGTCTATTCTCCTATATAATGGATCAAAACAACAAAGGATGACGTCATAACTATGTTTTAACTCTGAAGAAGCTATTGAGCTGAAAGCATGCTAAGATAATGTATGTAGGATTTTTTTCGTAGATCTTTATCAAATTAAATGGAGCAGATCTCGCCCTCTTATGTAAACTCGGGCTCGATTTTGGCAAGGGGGGAATGTAGTGGATTTGTGTATATACGTTATATAATTGTCTGTGTATTCCCGAATTGTCTATATTTAGCAACTTGATGACTCTCATTGTTTACATTCAACCGGAAGTAAACGTTAACCAATTAAAAATTTGTTATGCAAACATCGACCAATGGTAATAGATATCGCACTTTTCACGTGCAGTTTTCAGGTATATAGGGACGCGCTTCAGCATTGTTAAATCAGTCGGCCGGGGCGTTGCACAACGGTAGGTTGTATCCGAAAGGTGTATGGGAGTTTTCTTGACTCCGCTCATGGACTCGTAGGAAATAACACACCGTGGACTGGCTATGCCTGAGTTGCGTGATAGGGAGTTTTAAGAACTCCGCTCTATTCTCACAACTCATGGAACTTTGTTAGGTTGTAGGGTTTGCGTTATGGTGTAGTGTTCTGTTTTGTAGTTTTGTATGTGTATATGTTTATGTTTGTTTGAAAATAAAACGTCTTTAAACTTCTTCTCTCTTATTTCCTCGCAAATCACAGTATACTGAACCTGGAACGTACGTAGGTGGGATTGAGTTGTGCGGGAGCAGCGCCGCCCCTTTCCCTCCTGCTACATGTATATAAATATGGATTAAATAACAACTTGTTCTCTCGAAAATGGATTAAAAGTGTTTTATTTGATCAAAAATTGAAGACAACCCTGTTTTTTTTTATATATTTTACCGTGTGTAAAGCTAATATCCTTTTTCTATAAATAGCCTGATTGATTGTATAAATAAAAACTTTAACACAAATTTCGAAACGTTTCCACCAACGCGGCTTTTATCAATGGAATAAAACAACATTCAAACAAGCATTGCGTCGCGTAGAAACATTTTGAAAATTTGTGTCAGAGTTTTTATTATATAATCAATCAGAGTTTGAAACAAATTTATATATAAGAAACTAGGGTTATATCTAAAATTTATATAGATTTATATATAAGAAACTAGGGTTATATCTATATAGATTTATATAAAAGAAACCAGGGTTATATCTATATAGATTTATATAAAAGAAACCAGGGTTATATCTATATAGATTTATATAAAAGAAACCAGGGTTATATCTATATAGATTTATATAAAAGAAACTAGGGTTATATCTACATAGATTTATATAACAGAAACCAGGGTTATATCTATATAGATTTATATAGGGTTATATCTATATAGATTTATATAAAAGAAACCAGGGTTATATCTAAATAGATTTATATATAAGAAACAAGGGTTATGTCTATATAGATTTATATAAAAGAAATCAGGGTTATATCTATATAGATTTATATAAAGGAAACCTGGGTTATATCTATATAGATTTATATATAAGAAACTAGGGTTATATCTATATAGATTTATATATAAGAAACCAGGGTTATATCTATATAGATTTATATATAAGAAACAGGGGTTATGTCTATATAGATTTATATATAAGAAACAAGGGTTATGTCTATATAGATTTATATAAAAGAAACCAGGGTTATATCTATATAGATTTATATAAAAGAAACCAGGGTTATAGATTTATATAAAAGAAACCAGGGTTATAGATTTATATATAAGAAACCAGGGTTATATCTATATAGATTTATATAAAAGGAACCAGGGTTATATCTATATAGATTTATGTATAAGAAACCAGGATTATATCTATATAGATTTATATATAAGAAACCAGGGTTACTTCTATATAGATTTATATAAAAGAAACCAGGGTTATATCTATATAGATTTATATAAAAGAAACCAGGGTTATATCCATATAGATTTATATAAAAGAAACCAGGGTTATATCTATATAGATTTATGTATAAGAAACCAGGATTATATCTATATAGATTTATATAAAATCTCTGATTGGTTGTATAATAAAAACTCTAACACAAGTTTCCAAACGTTTCGACCATCACGGTCTTTATCATTGGAATGTAATTTACAACATAAAAACAGCAATTACGTCGCCTGGAAACATTAGGCCTAGGCCTACGTTATAAAAAGTTCTATGACGCTCGTTCATTCGCCGCTCTTGTCTCATCCTTCGTAATGTTTTTTGTTTTACTTCCTTTCGTACATGGTGTTGAGTCCGTCAGGTTCTAAAGTTTTTAACTTCTTAATCCAAAGGGCTTCTTTAGTTTTTCGGTAAATTTCTGTGCCAAATACTCTTTCTATTGCGGTGACTTTTAGATTATCAGCCGAATGGTTTTGTTGGATAAAGTGGTTTGCTACTGGATCATCTGTTTTATTTGTTCTAATTTTTGAAAAATTTAGTAACATCCTTTGATACAGTGTATCGCCTGTCTGTCCTACATATATGAGTTTTTCGCATTTCGTACAATTTATTGCATACACGACGCCCACGGTTTTACAGTCTATCTGTCCCTGAATTGTATACTCTTTTCCGGTATTATCAGAGAATACTTTGGTTTCATTAATGTGCGTACATAATGCGCAATTTTTCCCACATCGTCCACATCCATTACTCTGTTTGTAAAATAGTAAATTATGTTTCTTGTGTACTAGGATATCTTTGATGTTGTTGTCGCGTTTGAAAGCTACGATTGACGGGTCGGGGAATATTTTCTTTAGTCTGTTAGATTGGTGTAGAATTTTCAAATTTTTTCTGAGAATTGAATGTATATTAGGAAGTGCTTTAGAATAGGTAATAACTAAAGGTACTCTACTGTTTTCTTTCTTTGTATTATATTTCAAAAGGTCGTCTCGGTCTAACATGTCGACTTTTTTCAATTGATCTTCGGTTGACGAATTATTATATCCTCGTTTTTGTAGGTGCGTTTTTATTTCTTCTCTTCTTCTGTTGTAATCTTCTTCCTTTGAGCAAATTCTTTTAACACGAACACCGAGTCCATATGGTATAGCATTTTTGACTGAATTTGGGTGGCTAGACGTGACATGTAGGTACTGGTGCTTATCGGTGGATTTTGTATAAAGATCTGTTGTCAGTGTCCCGTTTTCTATGGATACAAAAACATCTAAAAACTCTATTTTTTCAGTTGAAAAACGTAATTCAGTTTGAATTCGTGGATGTAAACTATTTGCTAATTCGTGAAATCTTCTTAATTCTTCTAAACCGTGTTCCCATATTCCCCAGATGTCATCAACATATCTCCAGTATGAATATGGTTGTAAGTTACTCTTTTGAAATAAGTTTTCTTCCCATTGTCCGAGGTAAGTACAGGCATAATTCATACCTAGATGGGAACCAATAGCTGTTCCTTCGGTTTGTAAAAAGTGTTTTCCATTAAAGCTGAAATTATTATTTTCAATCACCAAGTCCATCATTTTAAGAACATCTTCAGTTGGTATTGATGAATTTGTTCGATTTTCTAATGCTGTTTTGCATGCTTCTCGTGTTTCTTTCCTTGGTACGCTTGGATATAATTTGGTAACATCTAAACAAAACATTATTGCATTCTCTGGTAATGGCTGTTGAATTTCACCTAATTTGTTTAAAAAATCGGTTGTGTCTTTAATAAAGGTTGGTAAATTTCTAACATTTTCTGAAAGTTCGTTTTCAACTATTTCCGCGATCTTTTCTGTCG
Source organism: Lottia scabra (assembly GCA_029955415.1). NCBI lineage: Eukaryota > Metazoa > Mollusca > Gastropoda > Lottiidae > Lottia > Lottia scabra. The sequence continues at coordinate 68,766 of JARJEI010000067.1, forward strand.
GATGGTTCCGCCCATTAATAATTGTTCTAACTGGATGGTTTTTCTTGTGTAATTTAGGATTTGCCTGTACCTTTCCGGGGCATGTTCCTTTTGGCAATAGATATTTTTTCATGTCTTTGTCTATTATTTCTCTTTTACATAAATTTTCTACAAGTTTCTTTACTTTATTTTCATTTTTCTGTGTGAGATCCTTGTCTGTTGATTTGTAAGTGTCATTGTTGTTCAGTTCTTCTTCAACTTCTAGTTTGTAGTCTTCTGTGTTCATTATAACAACACCGGAAGATTTATCGCTCGGCCGTATTACGATGCTGTCATCGTATAACAGTTCTCGCAATGCCTTTTCTTCTTCCGTGGTGATGTTCATTTTGAATTTTCGCCTCAATCTGCTCAATATTTCATCTTTTATCGTTTGGATATATTCGTCTAGCCATCGTTCTCTTCCGGGTGAGGGGGTGAAATTACTGGATTTTTTAAATTTAGAATATTCGTTTTGGCAATTTTCATTTTCTTCGTTTTGTTCAAAAAAATATTCCCGAAGTCGCATTCTTCTTTCCCATACTTTCAAATCAGCTATAAGTTTCCCTATGTCCACTTTTCTTCTAGTCGGTACAAATTTAAAGCCTTTCGACAATAACGTTTTTTGTGCTATTGTAAGCACTTTTGATGATTTATTTATAACTTCACATTTAGCGTCTGTATTTTGTTCATCAATGTTTACTTTTGACTTTTTCGATTCGTCTTCCAATTTGTCATGTGTATTATGTACGCACATTAATGAAACCAAAGTATTCTCTGATAATACCGGAAAAGAGTATACAATTCAGGGACAGATAGACTGTAAAACCGTGGGCGTCGTGTATGCAATAAATTGTACGAAATGCGAAAAACTCATATATGTAGGACAGACAGGCGATACACTGTATCAAAGGATGTTACTAAATTTTTCAAAAATTAGAACAAATAAAACAGATGATCCAGTAGCAAACCACTTTATCCAACAAAACCATTCGGCTGATAATCTAAAAGTCACCGCAATAGAAAGAGTATTTGGCACAGAAATTTACCGAAAAACTAAAGAAGCCCTTTGGATTAAGAAGTTAAAAACTTTAGAACCTGACGGACTCAACACCATGTACGAAAGGAAGTAAAACAAAAAACATTACGAAGGATGAGACAAGAGCGGCGAATGAACGAGCGTCATAGAACTTTTTATAACGTAGGCCTAGGCCTAATGTTTCCAGGCGACGTAATTGCTGTTTTTATGTTGTAAATTACATTCCAATGATAAAGACCGTGATGGTCGAAACGTTTGGAAACTTGTGTTAGAGTTTTTATTATATAGATTTATATATAAGAAACCAGGGTTATATCTATATAGATTTATATAAAAGAAACTAGGGTTATATCTATATAGATTTATATAAAAGAAACCAGGGTTATATCTATATAGATTTATATAAAAGAAACCAGGGTTATATCTATAAAGATTTATATATAAGAAACCAGGGTTATATCTATATAGATTTATATAAAAGAAACCAGGGTTATATCTATTATATAAGAAACAAGAGTTATATCTATATAGATTTATATATGAGAAACCAGGGTTATATCTATATAGATTTATATTAAAGAAACCTGGGATATATCTATATAGATTTATATAAAAGAAACCAGGGTTATATCTATATAGATTTATATTAAAGAAACCTGGGATATATCTATATAGATTTATATAAAAGAAACCAGGGTTATATCTATATAGATTTATATATAAGAAACCAGGGTTATATCTATATAGATTTATATAAAAGAAACCAGGGTTATATTTGACTTCTCTGAAAATGAATCTCATCGTTGAAAACTAATAAAGCTTAAAGTTACACACTTTTCTCAATAATTTCCATTCTCAATATCTGCATTTTAATATCAACAGATGTATCGTGTCATAATAAAGACATTATTAATACATAGCATCTAATTCTGAATACAATTAACCTCCATATATATCAACTATTTGTAATTTTCTACAATAAAAAGTATCAGTATTTATGTTGTTGTGTTTTGAAGGCAGTATTTCAAGTTGAACCTAGAAAGGTTTACACATATCAAGTATCAAGTTATAACAAAATGATTTGAGTTTAATTTATGATGAGTTTATTAACGGAAGCACTAGGAGGATAACAGTAAATTCTTGATAACAATTTTACAATAACAGGATTCTCATTTATAACAATTTAATAACAATATAAACATCTTAAAGGGATTGTAAACAGGTTTTCTAAACTTTGTATGTGTGCACTGATAGCATCAATTTGCGGTATTCCAATTTCCATTCGGACGTCTTTGATTCTTGCAATTCCACTTAAACTAACATGTTTTATGACATCACTAACAGTGATCTGCATAGATATCAATAGTAGCTTCTAGTAGATCACTGGTAGTGACGTCATAAAACCAGGCCCGTAGCCTGCCAAGTACTTTTAGGGGGGCAAACGTCCAACCAAGGGGGGCAGTTTAGGTATCTACCCAAAAACACCCCACCCCCTTTTATAGAAAACTGTGTGTCATTGCAATGCATTGTTACGCCATTACAGTGCCATCTGTAGAGTTATTTCTACATTTATTGGTCCAGTCGGAGGCCTGGAAATGAGATTTTCGGAAGTTTGGGGACCCATAGAAAATTTAGATAATTTGACTCCTTGAAACGCGATATCCTGACATTTCCTGATATTTTCCAGCGAAATTAAGGTTCAAGATTATTTCTGTAGGTTCAAAAGATTTTTGTCTGAAAACATTTTGAGATTTAGACGCCAATTTAAGATATTTCCCGGCGAATTTAGGGTTTACGGTTATTTGAATATGGTCTGAGGTATGTCACTAGAAAATTTTGAGAATTACACACCTTTTTTGCTTCCGAAAACGCCAATTAGAAGTCTTGACACACGATTTCCTGAAGTCTCTTCTAGAAAATTTAGAGAATTTAAATCTCTGAAACGCGATTTCCTGACATTTCCAGGTGAATTTAAGGTTTACTTGTAAAGGACTAAACATAGAAAAATCGAGAAAAAGATGTAAAAATTCCTGATATTTTACAGCGAATTCAAGGTTCAATATTATTTCTATAGGGTCAAAGAGATCCTGTCTAAAAAAAAAAGAGATTTAGACGCGAATTTCAGACAAGGTTATTTGAATAGGGTCTGAGCTGCCGAAAACGCCAATTGGAAGCCTCGAAACACGATTTCCTGAAGTCGGGGATCTCTTTAGAAAATTTTGAGAATTTGACTCCCGGAAACGCGATTTCCTGATGAATCTAAGGTTTATGGGACTGCGGGACGAACACTGGAAAATTTGAGAATCAGATACGTGAAAACGTAAATTCTTAACATTTCCTGCTATAAAGACACCCCTTGACTTATGAATTAATGTATGTTTTAAAAATAACACTTGAGAATTTTTTTTAGGGGGGCAAGATTTATATTAGGGGGGGCAAAGCCCCCCCAAGCCCCCCCTTGGCTACGGGCCTGCATAAAACGCGTTAGTATTAGTGGAATTGCAAGAATATTTAATTTAATTTAATGCAGCTGATGAAAATTATATGATATGATGTGATAAATATGATAATTTTTATATTGCACTAAAGTTTCAGACAGTGGGTGAGGTCAAATCAGTGTTACTATTAGGTGAACAGGCGAAACCAGTATATCTTTTACAAAGGTGAAGTTTTTCAATATGAATTAAATAAGGAAATATTTGCATTTGACCCAGTCTAAATTCTGTACTAACACCAGTGTTAACACTAACAGTGAATTTGACATCACCCATTTTAATTATCATGTATATAGAGAATCTCACCCGAGTGTCTTTTGATATCAGATATATCAACACAAATTGATAAAGTGGAAAAACTCCGAGGCTTGCCGAGGAGTTTTTCCACTTTTATCAAGGAGTGTTGCTATATCTGATATCAAAAGACACAAGGGTGAGATTTTATTTATCATCCAATATCATTCTAAAATCGAAATATGCGAAACAACAACTTTCGAGGGGTGAACTGCAGATTATTGAAAGAACTTTCGAAGGGCGAAATCAATATGACGTCATTGTTATTAAGACGTCATTGGGCGAAATGTTTATCACATGACCATATTGGCCAATCAATGATTCAGAAAAGCAGTATCTCCTAGTAGATATAGTGCAGTAGATAACGCCTTTTATCATACAAGCGATATCTACTGTAGAATACCTTATTGGGTGATAAATATATATATATTTAATATAGTTTACTAGTAAGAGTACTGTAACATAGTATAATAGTGTATCAGTGTAATTATCATGTATATATATTTAATATAGTTTACTAGTAAGAGCACTGTAACATAGTATAATAGTGTATCAGTGTAATTATCATATATATATATTTAATATAGTTTACTAGTAAGAGTACTGTAACATAGTATAATAGTGTATCAGTGTAATTATCATGTATATATATTTAATATAGTTTACTAGTAAGAGCACTGTAACATAGTATAATAGTGTATCAGTGTAATTATCATGTATATATATTTAATATAGTTTACTAGTAAGAGTACTGTAACATAGTATAATAGTGTATCAGTGTAATTATCATATATATATATTTAATATAGTTTACTAGTAAGAGCACTCTAACATAGTATAATAGTGTATCAGTGTAATTATCATATATATATATTTAATATAGTTTACTAGTAAGAGCACTGTAACATAGTATAATAGTGTATCAGTGTAATTATCATGTATATATATTTAATATAGTTTACTAGTAAGAGCACTGTAACATAGTATAATAGTGTATCAGTGTAATTATCATATATATATATTTAATATAGTTTACTAGTAAGAGTACTGTAACATAGTATAATGGTGTATCAGTGTAATTATCATGTATATATATTGAATATAGTTTACTAGTAAGAGCACTGTAACATAGTATAATGGTGTATCAGTGTAATTATCATGTATATATATTTAATATAGTTTACTAGTAAGAGCACTGTAACATAGTATTATAGTGTATCAGTGTAATTATCATGTATATATATTTAATATAGTTTACTAGTAAGAGCACTGTAACATAGTATAATAGTGTATCAGTGAAATTATTATGTATATATATTTAATATAGTTTACTAGTAAGAGCACTGTAACATAGTATAATAGTGTATCAGTGTAATTATCATGTATATATATTTAATATAGTTTACTAGTAAGAGCACTGTAACATAGTATAATAGTGTATCAGTGTAATTATCATGTATATATATTTAATATAGTTTACTAGTAAGAGCACTGTAACATAGTATAATAGTGTATCAGTGTAATTATCATGTATATATATTTAATATAGTTTACTAGTAAGAGCACTGTAACATAGTATAATGGTGTATCAGTGTAATTATCATGTATATATATTTAATATAGTTTACTAGTAAGAGCACTGTAACATAGTATAATAGTGTATCAGTGTAATTATCATGTATATATATTTAATATAGTTTACTAGTAAGAGTACTGTAACATAGTATTATAGTGTATCAGTGTAATTATCATGTATATATATTTAATATAGTTTACTAGTAAGAGCACTGTAACATAGTATAATAGTGTATCAGTGTAATTATCATGTATATATATTTAATATAGTTTACTAGTAAGAGCACTGTAACATAGTATAATAGTGTATCAGTGTAATTATCATGTATATATATTTAATATAGTTTACTAGTAAGAGCACTGTAACATAGTATAATAGTGTATCAGTGTAATTATCATGTATATATATTTAATATAGTTTACTAGTAAGAGCACTGTAACATAGTATAATAGTGTATCAGTGTAATTATCATGTATATATATTTAATATAGTTTACTAGTAAGAGCACTGTAACATAGTATAATAGTGTATCAGTGTAATTATCATGTATATATATATAATATAGTTTACTAGTAAGAGCACTGTAACATAGTATAATAGTGTATCAGTGTAATTATCATGTATATATATTGAATATAGTTTACTAGTAAGAGCACTCTAACATAGTATAATGGTGTATCAGTGTAATTATCATGTATATATATTTAATATAGTTTACTAGTAAGAGCACTGTAACATAGTATAATGGTGTATCAGTGTAATTATCATGTATATATATTTAATATAGTTTACTAGTAAGAGTACTGTAACATAGTATAATAGTGTATCAGTGTAATTATCATGTATATATATATTTAATATAGTTTACTAGTAAGAGCACTGTAACATAGTATAATAGTGTATCAGTGTAATTATCATGTATATATATTTAATATAGTATACTAGTAAGAACACTGTAACATAGTATAATAGTGTATCAGTGTAATTATCATGTATATATATTTAATATAGTTTACTATTAAGAGCACTGTAACATAGTATAATAGTGTATCAGTGTAATTATCATATATATATATTTAATATAGTTTACTAGTAAGAACACTGTAACATAGTATAATAGTGTATCAGTGTAATTATCATGTATATATATTTAATATAGTTTACTAGTAAGAGCACTGTAACATAGTATAATAGTGTATCAGTGTAATTATCATATATATATATTTAATATAGTTTACTAGTAAGAGCACTGTAACATAGTATAATGGTGTATCAGTGTAATTATCATGTATATATATTGAATATAGTTTACTAGTAAGAGTACTGTAACATAGTATAATGGTGTATCAGTGTAATTATCATGTATATATATTTAATATAGTTTACTAGTAAGAGCACTGTAACATAGTATTATAGTGTATCAGTGTAATTATCATGTATATATATTTAATATAGTTTACTAGTAAGAGCACTGTAACATAGTATAATAGTGTATCAGTGTAATTATCATGTATATATATTGAATATAGTTTACTAGTAAGAGTACTGTAACATAGTATAATAGTGTATCAGTGTAATTATCATGTATATATATTTAATATAGTTTACTAGTAAGAGCACTGTAACATAGTATAATGGTGTATCAGTGTAATTATCATATATATATATTTAATATAGTTTACTAGTAAGAGCACTCTAACATAGTATAATAGTGTATCAGTGTAATTATCATGTATATATATATAATATAGTTTACTAGTAAGAGCACTGTAACATAGTATAATAGTGTATCAGTGTAATTATCATATATATATATTTAATATAGTTTACTAGTAAGAGCACTCTAACATAGTATTATAGTGTATCAGTGTAATTATCATGTATATATATTTAATATAGTTTACTAGTAAGAGCACTGTAACATAGTATAATAGTGTATCAGTGTAATTATCATGTATATATATTGAATATAGTTTACTAGTAAGAGTACTGTAACATAGTATTATAGTGTATCAGTGTAATTATCATGTATATATATTTAATATAGTTTACTAGTAAGAGCACTGTAACATAGTATAATGGTGTATCAGTGTAATTATCATGTATATATATATAATATAGTTTACTAGTAAGAGCACTGTAACATAGTATAATAGTGTATCAGTGTAATTATCATGTATATATATTTAATATAGTTTACTAGTAAGAGCACTGTAACATAGTATAATAGTGTATCAGTGTAATTATCATGTATATATATTTAATATAGTTTACTAGTAAGAGCACTGTAACATAGTATAATAGTGTATCAGTGTAATTATCATGTATATATATTTAATATAGTTTACTAGTAAGAGCACTGTAACATAGTATAATAGTGTATCAGTGTAATTATCATGTATATATATTTAATATAGTTTACTAGTAAGAGCACTGTAACATAGTATAATAGTGTATCAGTGTAATTATCATGTATATATATTTAATATAGTTTACTAGTAAGAGTACTGTAACATAGTATAATAGTGTATCAGTGTAATTATCATGTATATATATTTAATATAGTTTACTAGTAAGAGCACTGTAACATAGTATAATAGTGTATCAGTGTAATTATCATGTATGTATATTTAATATAGTTTACTAGTAAGAGCACTGTAACATAGTATAATGGTGTATCAGTGTAATTATCATGTATATATATATAATATAGTTTACTAGTAAGAGCACTGTAACATAGTATAATAGTGTATCAGTGTAATTATCATGTATGTATATTTAATATAGTTTACTAGTAAGAGCACTGTAACATAGTATAATAGTGTATCAGTGTAATTATCATATATATATATTTAATATAGTTTACTAGTAAGAGCACTGTAACATAGTATAATAGTGTATCAGTGTAATTATCATGTATATATATTTAATATAGTTTACTAGTAAGAGCACTGTAACATAGTATAATAGTGTATCAGTGTAATTATCATGTATGTATATTTAATATAGTTTACTAGTAAGAGTACTGTAACATATTATAATAGTGTATCAGTGTAATTATCATGTATATATATTTAATATAGTTTACTAGTAAGAGCACTGTAACATAGTATAATAGTGTATCAGTGTAATTATCATGTATGTATATTTAATATAGTTTACTAGTAAGAGCACTGTAACATAGTATAATAGTGTATCAGTGTAATTATCATGTATGTATATTTAATATAGTTTACTAGTAAGAGTACTGTAACATAGTATAATAGTGTATCAGTGTAATTATCATATATATATATTTAATATAGTTTACTAGTAAGAGCACTGTAACATAGTATAATAGTGTATCAGTGTAATTATCATGTATATATATTTAATATAGTTTACTAGTAAGAGCACTGTAACATAGTATAATAGTGTATCAGTGTAATTATCATGTATGTATATTTAATATAGTTTACTAGTAAGAGCACTGTAACATATTATAATAGTGTATCAGTGTAATTATCATATATATATATTTAATATAGTTTACTAGTAAGAGCACTGTAACATAGTATAATGGTGTATCAGTGTAATTATCATATATATATATTTAATATAGTTTACTAGTAAGAGCACTGTAACATAGTATAATGGTGTATCAGTGTAATTATCATGTATATATATTGAATATAGTTTACTAGTAAGAGCACTGTAACATAGTATAATAGTGTATCAGTGTAATTATCATGTATATATATATTTAATATAGTTTACTAGTAAGAGCACTGTAACATAGTATAATAGTGTATCAGTGTAATTATCATGTATATATATTTAATATAGTTTACTAGTAAGAGCACTGTAACATAGTATAATAGTGTATCAGTGTAATTATCATGTATGTATATTTAATATAGTTTACTAGTAAGAGCACTGTAACATAGTATAATAGTGTATCAGTGTAATTATCATGTATATATATTTAATATAGTTTACTAGTAAGAGCACTGTAACATAGTATAATAGTGTATCAGTGTAATTATCATGTATGTATATTTAATATAGTTTACTAGTAAGAGCACTGTAACATAGTATAATAGTGTATCAGTGTAATTATCATATATATATATTTAATATAGTTTACTAGTAAGAGCACTGTAACATAGTATAATAGTGTATCAGTGTAATTATCATGTATGTATATTTAATATAGTTTACTAGTAAGAGTACTGTAACATAGTATAATAGTGTATCAGTGTAATTATCATGTATATATATTGAATATAGTTTACTAGTAAGAGCACTGTAACATAGTATAATAGTGTATCAGTGTAATTATCATGTATGTATATTTAATATAGTTTACTAGTAAGAGCACTGTAACATAGTATAATAGTGTATCAGTGTAATTATCATGTATATATATTGAATATAGTTTACTAGTAAGAGCACTGTAACATAGTATAATAGTGTATCAGTGTAATTATCATGTATATATATTTAATATAGTTTACTAGTAAGAGCACTGTAACATAGTATAATAGTGTATCAGTGTAATTATCATGTATATATATTTAATATAGTTTACTAGTAAGAGCACTGTAACATAGTATAATAGTGTATCAGTGTAATTATCATGTATATATATTTAATATAGTTTACTAGTAAGAGCACTGTAACATAGTATAATAGTGTATCAGTGTAATTATCATATATATATATTTAATATAGTTTACTAGTAAGAGCACTGTAACATAGTATAATAGTGTATCAGTGTAATTATCATGTATATATATTTAATATAGTTTACTAGTAAGAGCACTGTAACATAGTATAATAGTGTATCAGTGTAATTATCATGTATATATATTTAATATAGTTTACTAGTAAGAGCACTGTAACATAGTATAATAGTGTATCAGTGTAATTATCATATATATATATTGAATATAGTTTACTAGTAAGAGTACTGTAACATAGTATAATAGTGTATCAGTGTAATTATCATGTATATATATTTAATATAGTTTACTAGTAAGAGCACTCTAACATAGTATAATAGTGTATCAGTGTAATTATCATGTATATATATTGAATATAGTTTACTAGTAAGAGCACTGTAACATAGTATAATAGTGTATCAGTGTAATTATCATGTATATATATTTAATATAGTTTACTAGTAAGAGCACTGTAACATAGTATAATAGTGTATCAGTGTAATTATCATGTATATATATTTAATATAGTTTACTAGTAAGAGCACTGTAACATAGTATAATAGTGTATCAGTGTAATTATCATGTATATATATTTAATATAGTTTACTAGTAAGAGCACTGTAACATAGTATAATAGTGTATCAGTGTAATTATCATGTATGTATATTTAATATAGTTTACTAGTAAGAGTACTGTAACATAGTATAATAGTGTATCAGTGTAATTATCATGTATATATATATATATAATATAGTTTACTAGTAAGAGCACTGTAACATAGTATAATAGTGTATCAGTGTAATTATCATGTATATATATTTAATATAGTTTACTAGTAAGAGCACTGTAACATAGTATAATAGTGTATCAGTGTAATTATCATGTATATATATTTAATATAGTTTACTAGTAAGAGCACTGTAACATAGTATAATAGTGTATCAGTGTAATTATCATGTATATATATAATATAGTTTACTAGTAAGAGCACTGTAACATAGTATTATAGTGTATCAGTGTAATTATCATATATATATATTTAATATAGTTTACTAGTAAGAGTACTGTAACATAGTATAATTGTGTATCAGTGTAATTATCATGTATATATATTTAATATAGTTTACTAGTAAGAGCACTGTAACATAGTATAATAGTGTATCAGTGTAATTATCATGTATATATATTTAATATAGTTTACTAGTAAGAGCACTGTAACATAGTATAATAGTGTATCAGTGTAATTATCATGTATATATATATTGAATATAGTTTACTAGTAAGAGCACTGTAACATAGTATAATAGTGTATCAGTGTAATTATCATGTATATATATATATTGAATATAGTTTACTAGTAAGAGCACTGTAACATAGTATAATAGTGTATCAGTGTAATTATCATGTATATATATATATATTTAATATAGTTTACTAGTAAGAGCACTGTAACATAGTATAATAGTGTATCAGTGTAATTATCATGTATATATATATATATTTAATATAGTTTACTAGTAAGAGCACTGTAACATAGTATAATAGTGTATCAATGTAATTATCATGTATATATATATATTTAATATAGTTTACTAGTAAGAGCACTGTAACATAGTATAATAGTGTATCAGTGTAATTATCATGTATATATATTTAATATAGTTTACTAGTAAGAGCACTGTAACATAGTATAATAGTGTATCAGTGTAATTATCATGTATATATATATATTTAATATAGTTTACTAGTAAGAGCACTGTAACATAGTATAATGGTGTATCAGTGTAATTATCATGTATATATATTTAATATAGTTTACTAGTAAGAGTACTGTAACATAGTATAATGGTGTATCAGTGTTATTATCATGTATATATATATATTTAATATAGTTTACTAGTAAGAGCACTGTAACATAGTATAATGGTGTATCAGTGTAATTATCATGTATATATATATATTTAATATAGTTTACTAGTAAGAGCACTGTAACATAGTATAATGGTGTATCAGTGTAATTATCATGTATATATATATATTTAATATAGTTTACTAGTAAGAGCACTGTAACATAGTATAATGGTGTATCAGTGTAATTATCATGTATATATATTTAATATAGTTTACTAGTAAGAGCACTGTAACATAGTATAATAGTGTATCAGTGTAATTATCATGTATATATATTTAATATAGTTTACTAGTAAGAGCACTGTAACATAGTATAATAGTGTATCAGTGTAATTATTATATATATATATTTAATATAGTTTACTAGTAAGAGCACTGTAACATAGTATAATAGTGTATCAATGTAATTATCATATATATATATTTAATATAGTTTACTAGTAAGAGCACTGTAACATAGTATAATGGTGTATCAGTGTAATTATCATGTATATATATATATTTAATATAGTTTACTAGTAAGAGCACTGTAACATAGTAAAATGGTGTATCAGTGTAATTATCATGTATATATATTTAATATAGTTTACTAGTAAGAGCACTGTAACATAGTATAATAGTGTATCAGTGTAATTATCATGTATATATATATATTTAATATAGTTTACTAGTAAGAGCACTGTAACATAGTATAATGGTGTATCAGTGTAATTATCATGTATATATATTTAATATAGTTTACTAGTAAGAGCACTGTAACATAGTATAATAGTGTATCAGTGTAATTATCATGTATATATATATATTTAATATAGTTTACTAGTAAGAGCACTGTAACATAGTATAATGGTGTATCAGTGTAATTATCATGTATATATATTTAATATAGTTTACTAGTAAGAGCACTGTAACATAGTATAATAGTGTATCAGTGTAATTATCATGTATATATATATATTTAATATAGTTTACTAGTAAGAGCACTGTAACATAGTATAATGGTGTATCAGTGTAATTATCATATATATATATTGAATATAGTTTACTAGTAAGAGTACTCTAACATAGTATAATGGTGTATCAGTGTAATTATCATGTATATATATATTTAATATAGTTTACTAGTAAGAGCACTGTAACATAGTATAATAGTGTATCAGTGTAATTATCATGTATATATATTTAATATAGTTTACTAGTAAGAGTACTCTAACATAGTATAATGGTGTATCAGTGTAATTATCATGTATATATATATTTAATATAGTTTACTAGTAAGAGCACTGTAACATAGTATAATAGTGTATCAGTGTAATTATCATGTATATATATTTAATATAGTTTACTAGTAAGAGTACTCTAACATAGTATAATGGTGTATCAGTGTAATTATCATGTATATATATATTTAATATAGTTTACTAGTAAGAGCACTGTAACATAGTATAATAGTGTATCAGTGTAATTATCATGTATATATATATATTTAATATAGTTTACTAGTAAGAGCACTGTAACATAGTATAATGGTGTATCAGTGTAATTATCATGTATATATATTTAATATAGTTTACTAGAAAGAGCACTGTAACATAGTATAATAGTGTATCAGTGTAATTATCATGTATATATATTTAATATAGTTTACTAGTAAGAGCACTGTAACATAGTATAATGGTGTATCAGTGTAATTATCATGTATATATATTTAATATAGTTTACTAGTAAGAGCACTGTAACATAGTATAATAGTGTATCAGTGTAATTATCATGTATATATATATAATATAGTTTACTAGTAAGAGCACTGTAACATAGTATAATAGTGTATCAATGTAATTATCATGTATATATATTTAATATAGTTTACTAGTAAGAGCACTGTAACATAGTATAATAGTGTATCAATGTAATTATCATGTATATATATTTAATATAGTTTACTAGTAAGAGCACTGTAACATAGTATAATAGTGTATCAGTGTAATTATCATGTATATATATATAATATAGTTTACTAGTAAGAGCACTGTAACATAGTATAATAGTGTATCAATGTAATTATCATGTATATATATTTAATATAGTTTACTAGTAAGAGCACTGTAACATAGTATAATAGTGTATCAGTGTAATTATCATATATATATATTTAATATAGTTTACTAGTAAGAGTACTGTAACATAGTATAATGGTGTATCAGTGTAATTATCATGTATATATATTTAATATAGTTTACTAGTAAGAGCACTGTAACATAGTATAATAGTGTATCAGTGTAATTATCATGTATATATATTTAATATAGTTTACTAGTAAGAGCACTGTAACATAGTATAATTGTGTATCAGTGTAATTATCATGTATATATATATAATATAGTTTACTAGTAAGAGCACTGTAACATAGTATAATAGTGTATCAGTGTAATTATCATGTATATATATTTAATATAGTTTACTAGTAAGAGCACTCTAACATAGTATAATAGTGTATCAGTGTAATTATCATGTATATATATTGAATATAGTTTACTAGTAAGAGCACTGTAACATAGTATAATAGTGTATCAGTGTAATTATCATGTATATATATATAATATAGTTTACTAGTAAGAGTACTCTAACATAGTATAATGGTGTATCAGTGTAATTATCATGTATATATATATTTAATATAGTTTACTAGTAAGAGCACTGTAACATAGTATAATAGTGTATCAGTGTAATTATCATGTATATATATTTAATATAGTTTACTAGTAAGAGCACTGTAACATAGTATAATAGTGTATCAGTGTAATTATCATGTATATATATATAATATAGTTTACTAGTAAGAGCACTGTAACATAGTATAATAGTGTATCAATGTAATTATCATGTATATATATTTAATATAGTTTACTAGTAAGAGCACTCTAACATAGTATAATAGTGTATCAGTGTAATTATCATGTATATATATTGAATATAGTTTACTAGTAAGAGCACTGTAACATAGTATAATAGTGTATCAGTGTAATTATCATATATATCTATTTAATATAGTTTACTAGTAAGAGCACTGTAACATAGTATAATAGTGTATCAATGTAATTATCATGTATATATATTGAATATAGTTTACTAGTAAGAACACTGTAACATAGTATAATAGTGTATCAGTGTAATTATCATGTATATATATTTAATATAGTTTACTAGTAAGAGCACTGTAACATAGTATAATAGTGTATCAGTGTAATTATCATGTATATATATATTGAATATAGTTTACTAGTAAGAGCACTGTAACATAGTATAATAGTGTATCAGTGTTATTATCATGTATATATATATAATATAGTTTACTAGTAAGAGCACTGTAACATAGTATAATAGTGTATCAGTGTAATTATCATGTATATATATTTAATATAGTTTACTAGTAAGAGCACTGTAACATAGTATAATAGTGTATCAGTGTAATTATCATGTATATATATTTAATATAGTTTACTAGTAAGAGCACTGTAACATAGTATAATAGTGTATCAGTGTAATTATCATGTATATATATTTAATATAGTTTACTAGTAAGAGCACTGTAACATAGTATAATGGTGTATCAGTGTAATTATCATGTATATATATTTAATATAGTTTACTAGTAAGAGCACTGTAACATAGTATAATAGTGTATCAATGTAATTATCATGTATATATATTTAATATAGTTTACTAGTAAGAGCACTGTAACATAGTATAATAGTGTATCAGTGTAATTATCATGTATATATATATATTTAATATAGTTTACTAGTAAGAGCACTGTAACATAGTATAATAGTGTATCAGTGTAATTATCATGTATATATATTTAATATAGTTTACTAGTAAGAGCACTGTAACATAGTATAATAGTGTATCAGTGTAATTATCATGTATATATATTTAATATAGTTTACTAGTAAGAGCACTGTAACATAGTATAATAGTGTATCAGTGTAATTATCATGTATATATATTTAATATAGTTTACTAGTAAGAGCACTGTAACATAGTATAATAGTGTATCAGTGTAATTATCATGTATATATATTTAATATAGTTTACTAGTAAGAGCACTGTAACATAGTATAATGGTGTATCAGTGTAATTATCATATATATATATTGAATATAGTTTACTAGTAAGAACACTGTAACATAGTATAATAGTGTATCAGTGTAATTATCATGTATATATATTTAATATAGTTTACTAGTAAGAGCACTGTAACATAGTATAATGGTGTATCAGTGTAATTATCATATATATATATTGAATATAGTTTACTAGTAAGAACACTGTAACATAGTATAATAGTGTATCAGTGTAATTATCATGTATATATATTTAATATAGTTTACTAGTAAGAGCACTGTAACATAGTATAATGGTGTATCAGTGTAATTATCATGTATATATATTTAATATAGTTTACTAGTAAGAGTACTGTAACATAGTATAATAGTGTATCAGTGTAATTATCATGTATATATATTGAATATAGTTTACTAGTAAGAGCACTGTAACATAGTATAATGGTGTATCAGTGTAATTATCATGTATATATATTTAATATAGTTTACTAGTAAGAGTACTGTAACATAGTATAATAGTGTATCAATGTAATTATCATGTATATATATTTAATATAGTTTACTAGTAAGAGCACTGTAACATAGTATAATAGTGTATCAGTGTAATTATCATATATATATATTGAATATAGTTTACTAGTAAGAGCACTGTAACATAGTATAATAGTGTATCAGTGTAATTATCATGTATATATATTGAATATAGTTTACTAGTAAGAGCACTGTAACATAGTATAATAGTGTATCAGTGTAATTATCATGTATATATATTGAATATAGTTTACTAGTAAGAGCACTGTAACATAGTATAATAGTGTATCAGTGTAATTATCATGTATATATATTTAATATAGTTTACTAGTAAGAGCACTGTAACATAGTATAATGGTGTATCAGTGTAATTATCATGTATATATATTTAATATAGTTTACTAGTAAGAGCACTGTAACATAGTATAATAGTGTATCAGTGTAATTATCATGTATATATATATAATATAGTTTACTAGTAAGAGCACTGTAACATAGTATAATAGTGTATCAGTGTAATTATCATGTATATATATATAATATAGTTTACTAGTAAGAGCACTGTAACATAGTATAATAGTGTATCAGTGTAATTATCATATATATATATTTAATATAGTTTACTAGTAAGAGCACTGTAACATAGTATAATAGTGTATCAGTGTAATCATCATGTATATATATATATATAATATAGTTTACTAGTAAGAGCACTGTAACATAGTATAATAGTGTATCAGTGTAATTATCATGTATATATATAATATAGTTTACTAGTAAGAGTACTGTAACATAGTATAATAGTGTATCAGTGTAATTATCATGTATATATATATATATAATATAGTTTACTAGTAAGAGCACTGTAACATAGTATAATGGTGTATCAGTGTAATTATCATGTATATATATTTAATATAGTTTACTAGTAAGAGCACTGTAACATAGTATAATAGTGTATCAGTGTAATTATCATGTATATATATTTAATATAGTTTACTAGTAAGAGCACTGTAACATAGTATAATAGTGTATCAGTGTAATTATCATGTATATATATAATATAGTTTACTAGTAAGAGTACTGTAACATAGTATAATAGTGTATCAGTGTAATTATCATGTATATATATTTAATATAGTTTACTAGTAAGAGTACTGTAACATAGTAAAATGGTGTATCAGTGTAATTATCATGTATATATATATATATAATATAGTTTACTAGTAAGAGCACTGTAACATAGTATAATGGTGTATCAGTGTAATTATCATGTATATATATTTAATATAGTTTACTAGTAAGAGCACTGTAACATAGTATAATAGTGTATCAGTGTAATTATTGCAGTGCGTTCTAGCGAACGCACTGCTTTGTTTTCATAATGTATGTTTTTTTTTTTTTGTCTACTTCTGGTCACGCTAATTCGGTATGAAGGGAGCATACCACACATTATCTCATATAATTTTTTACTATGCCTAACTGCACGGTATTAGGTGAATATAAAATGATGCATTTTTGTCTAACAGGAAATGACGTATGGCCAATAAGCCCAATTTAATGTTTTTACCATTTTCATCTCTGATTTTCAACCGATTTTGATGGAATTTGTTTTGTTTATTTTATTAACCGATTGTCTTCAAATTGGGGGTTTAAAAACATGCATTTTTAAAACTTTGTCGCTGACTTTTTGAAGCACTTTTTTGACAATTTTTTCAACTTTTGCAATTTTATTTTGATCAATATGAAAACTTACATATGCATAGACATTTTGATGACAAACAAAATGATCTTTTCAAAAATATTAAATCACTTCCGGTTTTGACGTCATTCGCTTGTAAAGTTGAAATGTCAACTTCCGGAATAATGAAGATATTCTAAAAAATCTTTTTGCAATGTGCTAGTAATCATTATTCACAAAATATAAAATGATAAAATCTGATCCAGCTGTTTCGTATCGGCCGCCATCTTGAACTGACTGAGTTTACTTTAAATCGAAATTCAGAATCAGGGAATCATCCGATTTGAATAAAAATGATGTGTATGGAATCTACAGTCGATTGCTAACAAAACATGGGAAGCCGATTTTTGAATTTCGATTCAGTTTTTTTTTTATTTCCGGTAAACAATTTTCAGTAATAGTCAAAACTTTTAAGGCTCATATCTTGTGACCTTGACCTTGAGTGACCTTGTGACCTGAACAAAGGTCATTGCCCTTGATGAGATCTATCAACTGATGTATTCATTTTTGCTGTCCGATGTCTACTTCCGGTTTTATAACCATTTGAAAATGTCGAGTTTTGACTTTAAACAGCTCTGTCACGTGACCTAATTCATGTACGTCACAAATTATCTTTTATTATTATCACGCTTTATCTCCTGTTTCCAAAAAATGTATAACACTAGATATTTCGATCAAAATTGCTTTTTCGAATTTTGTTCTTTGTTCTATAGTAACTCAGCGTGTTTTTTTGGCGGGAAAAAACACGTGTTATCTTAGTTACGGATTTCATAAGATAAGTTACAATTTCTTCTTAAGATATGGAAGAACATGACTAACAAAGAAAAAAAAATATGATAAAATCGTAACCGGAAGTAACATGCTGGCCACCATCTTGAAATGAACATGTTTTCTTTAAATCGAGAGAAGTGAACAGGGTATCATCCAATTTGTATAATATTTATGTCTAGGGCATTTTCAATCTATGGCCAACAAAATGATGACAGCCAATTTGCTAATTTCGATTGTGATGTTTGCCTATTTCCGGTAAAAGATATTCAGAAATGACAAAAATTTTCAAAGCTCATTACACGTTACCTTGGATTTGGATGACCTTATGACCTGAACAAAAGTTATTGCCCATGATGAGATCTACCCAACGGTGTATTCATTTTTGTTGTCCAATATTTACTTCCGGTTTTATAGCCATTTAAAAATTGTTAGTTTGAACTTTGAACAGCTCTGTCACGTGACGTCACGTCACAAAATATCTTCTTTTCTTATTACGCTTTATCTCCTCTTTCCAGTGATATATAACACTAGATATTTTGATCAAAATTGCTATTTGGAATTTTGTTCTTTGTTCTATAGTAATTTGCTTGTTTTTTTGGCGGGAAAAAAAACACGTGTTATCTGAATTACGGATTTCATAAGATAGGTAACAATTTCTTCTTTAGTTATGAAAGAACATGACTAACAAAGAAAAAAATATGACAAAATCGTAACCGGAAGTTTCACGTTGGCCACCATAATTTTGATGTTTATGGCATTTTCAATCTATTGCCA
Organism: Lottia scabra; assembly: GCA_029955415.1. Lineage (NCBI taxonomy): Eukaryota > Metazoa > Mollusca > Gastropoda > Lottiidae > Lottia > Lottia scabra. The sequence continues at coordinate 88,743 of JARJEI010000067.1, forward strand.
ACAAAATTAGGGCAGCTGAATTGCTGATTTCGATTATGGTGTTTGTCTATTTCCGGTATAGGATATTCAGCAATTATTGGAACACTTTTAAAGCCCATAACTTGTGACCTTGCCATTTGTTGACCTTATGATCCGATCATCCGAATAACAGTTATTGCCCGAAATGAGATCTATCCAATGGTGAATTCATTTTTGTCCAATATTTACTTCTTGTTTTATAGCCAAATGAAAATTGTCAGTTTGAACCTAATTCACGTACGTCACAAAAAATCGTGTTTTCTTATTATGCTTTATCTCCTCTTGATATATAATAGTAGATATTTTAATCATTTTGCTTTTTTTTTAATTTGGAAATTTTGTTCATTGTTTTAAAGTAACTGCGTGGCTTTTTTGGCGCGAAAAAACACGTGGTTCCTAAATTGTGGATTTTTAAAGAGAGTGGACACATTCTTTTGAAGATATAAAATGACATAACATTCATAGAAAAAAAAGGATAAAATTTGATCCGGAAGTAACTAGTAGACCACCATCTTGAAATGACCAACTTTTCTTTAAATCGATACAAGTGATCACGATATCATCCGATTTACATAATGTTGATGTCTATGGCATCTTCAATATATTACTAACAAAATGGTGACAGCCGATTTCCTAATTTCGATTAAAAGTTTTGTCTATTTCTGGTTTAAGAAATTCAGCAATAGCAAACACTTTCAAAGCTCAAAACTCGTGACCTTGACGTTTGATGACCTTTTGATCTGAACCAAAGCTATTGCCCTCGATATCAAATGATGTTTTACTTTGTGTATCCCGATGTTTACTTCCGGTTTAATAGCCGATTGAAAATTGAAATTTTTAACTATAAACAGCTCTGTCACATGACCTAATTTATATGCAGGACTAAAATGCAACCGTTCAAGGATGTTTAAATTGCGCACTGCTCAGTACCGTTATCACGGTTCTAGTCATGTATATATATTTAATATAGTTTACTAGTAAGAGCACTGTAACATAGTATAATAGTGTATCAGTGTAATTATCATGTATATATATTTAATATAGTTTACTAGTAAGAGCACTGTAACATAGTATAATAGTGTATCAGTGTAATTATCATGTATATATATTTAATATAGTTTACTAGTAAGAGTACTGTAACATAGTATAATAGTGTATCAGTGTAATTATCATGTATATATATTTAATATAGTTTACTAGTAAGAGCACTGTAACATAGTATAATAGTGTATCAGTGTAATTATCATGTATATATATATTGAATATAGTTTACTAGTAAGAGTACTGTAACATAGTATAATAGTGTATCAGTGTAATTATCATGTATATATATTGAATATAGTTTACTAGTAAGAGTACTGTAACATAGTATAATAGTGTATCAGTGTAATTATCATGTATATATATTTAATATAGTTTACTAGTAAGAGCACTGTAACATAGTATAATAGTGTATCAATGTAATTATCATGTATATATATTTAATATAGTTTACTAGTAAGAGCACTGTAACATAGTATAATAGTGTATCAATGTAATTATCATGTATATATATTTAATATAGTTTACTAGTAAGAGCACTGTAACATAGTATAATAGTGTATCAGTGTAATTATCATATATATATATTGAATATAGTTTACTAGTAAGAGCACTCTAACATAGTATAATAGTGTATCAATGTAATTATCATGTATATATATTTAATATAGTTTACTAGTAAGAGCACTGTAACATAGTATAATGGTGTATCAGTGTAATTATCATGTATATATATTTAATATAGTTTACTAGTAAGAGCACTGTAACATAGTATAATAGTGTATCAGTGTAATTATCATGTATATATATTTAATATAGTTTACTAGTAAGAGCACTGTAACATAGTATAATGGTGTATCAGTGTAATTATCATGTATATATATTTAATATAGTTTACTAGTAAGAGCACTGTAACATAGTATAATGGTGTATCAGTGTAATTATCATGTATATATATTTAATATAGTTTACTAGTAAGAACACTGTAACATAGTATAATGGTGTATCAGTGTAATTATCATGTATATATATTTAATATAGTTTACTAGTAAGAGCACTGTAACATAGTATAATAGTGTATCAGTGTAATTATCATGTATATATATTTAATATAGTTTACTAGTAAGAGTACTGTAACATAGTATAATGGTGTATCAGTGTAATTATCATGTATATATATTTAATATAGTTTACTAGTAAGAGCACTGTAACATAGTATAATAGTGTATCAGTGTAATTATCATGTATATATATTTAATATAGTTTACTAGTAAGAGCACTGTAACATAGTATAATGGTGTATCAGTGTAATTATCATGTATATATATTTAATATAGTTTACTAGTAAGAGCACTGTAACATAGTATAATAGTGTATCAATGTAATTATCATGTATATATATTTAATATAGTTTACTAGTAAGAGTACTGTAACATAGTATAATGGTGTATCAGTGTAATTATCATGTATATATATTTAATATAGTTTACTAGTAAGAGCACTGTAACATAGTATAATAGTGTATCAGTGTAATTATCATGTATATATATTGAATATAGTTTACTAGTAAGAGCACTGTAACATAGTATAATAGTGTATCAGTGTAATTATCATGTATATATATTTAATATAGTTTACTAGTAAGAGCACTGTAACATAGTATAATGGTGTATCAGTGTAATTATCATGTATATATATTTAATATAGTTTACTAGTAAGAGTACTGTAACATAGTATAATAGTGTATCAGTGTAATTATCATGTATATATATTTAATATAGTTTACTAGTAAGAGTACTGTAACATAGTATAATAGTGTATCAATGTAATTATCATGTATATATATATTGAATATAGTTTACTAGTAAGAGTACTGTAACATAGTATAATAGTGTATCAGTGTAATTATCATGTATATATATATAATATAGTTTACTAGTAAGAGCACTGTAACATAGTATAATAGTGTATCAGTGTAATTATCATGTATATATATATAATATAGTTTACTAGTAAGAACACTGTAACATAGTATAATAGTATATCAGTGTAATTATCATGTATATATATATATATAGTTTACTAGTAAGAGCACTGTAACATAGTATAATGGTGTATCAGTGTAATTATCATGTATTTATATAATATAGTTTACTAGTAAGAGCACTGTAACATAGTATAATAGTGTATTAATGTAATTATCATATTTTTATATTTAATATAGTTTACTAGTAAGAGCACTGTAACATAGTATAATAGTGTATCAGTGTAATTATCATGTATATATATATATATAGTTTACTAGTAAGAGCACTGTAACATAGTATAATGGTGTATCAGTGTAATTATCATGTATTTATATAATATAGTTTACTAGTAAGAGTACTGTAACATAGTATAATAGTGTATCAGTGTAATTATCATGTATATATATTTAATATAGTTTACTAGTAAGAGCACTGTAACATAGTATAATGGTGTATCAGTGTAATTATCATGTATATATATTTAATATAGTTTACTAGTAAGAGCACTGTAACATAGTATAATAGTGTATCAGTGTAATTATCATGTATATATATATAATATAGTTTACTAGTAAGAGCACTGTAACATAGTATAATGGTGTATCAGTGTAATTATCATGTATATATATTTAATATAGTTTACTAGTAAGAGCACTGTAACATAGTATAATAGTGTATCAGTGTAATTATCATGTATATATATTTAATATAGTTTACTAGTAAGAACACTGTAACATAGTATAATAGTGTATCAGTGTAATTATCATGTATATATATTTAATATAGTTTACTAGTAAGAGTACTGTAACATAGTATAATGGTGTATCAGTGTAATTATCATATATATATATTTAATATAGTTTACTAGTAAGAGTACTGTAACATAGTATAATAGTGTATCAGTGTAATTATCATGTATATATATTTAATATAGTTTACTAGTAAGAGTACTGTAACATAGTATAATAGTGTATCAGTGTAATTATCATGTATATATATTTAATATAGTTTACTAGTAAGAGCACTGTAACATAGTATAATAGTGTATCAGTGTAATTATCATGTATATATATTTAATATAGTTTACTAGTAAGAGCACTGTAACATAGTATAATGGTGTATCAGTGTAATTATCATGTATATATATTTAATATAGTTTACTAGTAAGAGCACTGTAACATAGTATAATAGTGTATCAGTGTAATTATCATGTATATATATTTAATATAGTTTACTAGTAAGAGCACTGTAACATAGTATAATAGTGTATCAGTGTAATTATCATGTATATATATTTAATATAGTTTACTAGTAAGAGCACTCTAACATAGTATAATGGTGTATCAGTGTAATTATCATGTATATATATATTGAATATAGTTTACTAGTAAGAGCACTCTAACATAGTATAATAGTGTATCAGTGTAATTATCATGTATATATATTTAATATAGTTTACTAGTAAGAGCACTGTAACATAGTATAATGGTGTATCAGTGTAATTATCATGTATATATATTTAATATAGTTTACTAGTAAGAGCACTGTAACATAGTATAATAGTGTATCAGTGTAATTATCATGTATATATATTGAATATAGTTTACTAGTAAGAGCACTGTAACATAGTATAATAGTGTATCAGTGTAATTATCATGTATATATATTTAATATAGTTTACTAGTAAGAGCACTGTAACATAGTATAATAGTGTATCAGTGTAATTATCATGTATATATATTTAATATAGTTTACTAGTAAGAACACTGTAACATAGTATAATAGTGTATCAGTGTAATTATCATATATATATATTTAATATAGTTTACTAGTAAGAGCACTGTAACATAGTATAATAGTGTATTAGTGTAATTATCATGTATATATATTTAATATAGTTTACTAGTAAGAACACTGTAACATAGTATAATAGTGTATCAGTGTAATTATCATGTATATATATATTTAATATAGTTTACTAGTAAGAACACTGTAACATAGTATAATAGTGTATCAGTGTAATTATCATGTATATATATTTAATATAGTTTACTAGTAAGAGCACTGTAACATAGTATAATAGTGTATTAGTGTAATTATCATGTATATATATTTAATATAGTTTACTAGTAAGAGCACTGTAACATAGTATAATAGTGTATTAGTGTAATTATCATGTATATATATTTAATATAGTTTACTAGTAAGAGTACTGTAACATAGTATAATAGTGTATCAGTGTAATTATCATGTATATATATTTAATATAGTTTACTAGTAAGAGCACTGTAACATAGTATAATAGTGTATCAGTGTAATTATCATGTATATATATATAATATAGTTTACTAGTAAGAGCACTGTAACATAGTATAATGGTGTATCAATGTAATTATCATGTATATATATATATATTTAATATAGTTTACTAGTAAGAGCACTGTAACATAGTATAATAGTGTATCAGTGTAATTATCATATATATATATTGAATATAGTTTACTAGTAAGAGCACTGTAACATAGTATAATGGTGTATCAGTGTAATTATCATGTATATATATTTAATATAGTTTACTAGTAAGAGCACTGTAACATAGTATAATAGTGTATTAGTGTAATTATCATGTATATATATTTAATATAGTTTACTAGTAAGAGCACTGTAACATAGTATAATAGTGTATCAGTGTAATTATCATATATATATATTTAATATAGTTTACTAGTAAGAGCACTGTAACATAGTATAATAGTGTATCAGTGTAATTATCATATATATATATATTTAATATAGTTTACTAGTAAGAGCACTGTAACATAGTATAATAGTGTATCAGTGTAATTATCATATATATATATATTTAATATAGTTTACTAGTAAGAGCACTGTAACATAGTATAATAGTGTATTAGTGTAATTATCATGTATATATATTTAATATAGTTTACTAGTAAGAGTACTGTAACATAGTATAATAGTGTATCAGTGTAATTATCATATATATATATTTAATATAGTTTACTAGTAAGAGCACTGTAACATAGTATAATAGTGTATCAGTGTAATTATCATATATATATATATTTAATATAGTTTACTAGTAAGAGCACTGTAACATAGTATAATAGTGTATTAGTGTAATTATCATGTATATATATTTAATATAGTTTACTAGTAAGAGTACTGTAACATAGTATAATAGTGTATCAGTGTAATTATCATATATATATATTTAATATAGTTTACTAGTAAGAGCACTGTAACATAGTATAATGGTGTATCAGTGTAATTATCATGTATATATATTTAATATAGTTTACTAGTAAGAGCACTGTAACATAGTATAATGGTGTATCAGTGTAATTATCATGTATATATATTTAATATAGTTTACTAGTAAGAGTACTGTAACATAGTATAATAGTGTATCAATGTAATTATCATATATATATATATTTAATATAGTTTACTAGTAAGAGTACTGTAACATAGTATAATGATGTATCAACACTGTATTGATGAGGTCCTGGGGCCTTATTCTCGAAAACTTAACTAAGATAAAATCCAGATTTTAAGAAATACAGCAATCTGATTGGATAATAAAGCTGTATTTAAAATCAATTTTAGTGATTGACCAATCAGATGACCAGAGCACTAAAATCATTGTAAGTTAAGTTTTCGAGAATAAGGCCCCAGGGGTCTTATTCTCGAAAACTTAACTAAGATAAAATACAGATTTTAAGAAATACAATAATCTGATTGGATAATAATTCTATATTTAAAATCATTTCTAGTGATTGACCAATCATATGACAAGAGCACTAAAATCGGTGTAAGTTAAGTCAGGGAGAATAAGGCCCCAGAAGAACTGACTGATCAAAGGGTTAAAATTTATATAAAAAATCAAACTCATAACAACATCAATTTGTTTTAAAATGTTTGAGTAACAAAGTACAGGTTTTTTATTTTTCAAAAGAATTCTCAGCTGATTTAACCTCTTTTTTTAGAGCCTCGTATCTGTTGTGAAGTTTATCAAAGTTGATGGTTGAACCGACGATACTCGGGGGTTTGGAAGTTGATGGACTTTCATCTTCTGGTGTCGCTGGTGGTCTCAGTCTGAAATAAATAAATTATCTTTCTTTACCTCATGGACAACATATCGTGAAATCAGCACATTTTTGGACCATCTATTGCCATCTAAGTTGATAAAATACCAGTGGGTTATATAACTTTTTTAAAAGTTAAAATGTTTGCTCAAATTATGAAGACTATAAACCAGAAATGTGTCTATTATAAAAATCCTTTTTTTTGACCTTTTCAAAAATCACTAGGGTAGAAAATCATCATGTAGTTTCAGATTTTTGGATGATAAAAATTATAAATCAAAAGTAAAACTAGAGCCACATGTGGCACAGAGTGGGACTTTGCAAATGTGCAAATTTGCTAAAAGGAATTTGTAAAAAAAATCTACTCTTAAGTGAAATCCTTAGTGCCAAATGCGTCTACAACTTTCGAAATGTGTCCTTTTTTAAGGTTGTGAAACCGGAAGTAGTCTGACACATGACCGTACCAGATGATACCCTATGTGAATGACCTTCATCCCCCTGAAGGTCAAGGCCATTCAAAGTCAAAGTAATGAGATACAAGTCTTTAAAACATATATAGACTTTGAAAATGTACACAGTAATAAGACCGGAAGTTGACGCAAGACATAAAATATGAAAGTATTTATAAATAGCATAAGTCAGTGGCCTTTGATTCTAGTAAGGTCTAGGTCAACAAAGGTCAAGGTCAAAACAGAAAATTTTTAAATTTCTTAACCCTGTTCCCTTTTTTTAACTACAAAGCCGAATTCAACGAGCCTTTCACATGAGCTGACTAAAGCAATGTTGTAACTGTGGGCAACGTCATTTTTTGAAAACATTTAAAATCCTACAATTTTTTTTAACAAAAACAAAATTTCACTCGGATGTACCACGCCCACGTCAATATTTTTGTTGTGACTTTATCAATATTAATATATCTAATAATGCCTAAAGTCTTTACATCCATTGGTTAACTAGATATACAATCATATATGTCAACAAAAGTCAAAATCTAAAATTGAACATTTCGAGATAAGAATTCACCATGTTAGCGAGAAATTTATTGTCGGATCAGCCGAACGTAGACTAGGTTACCTCACAGATTAGAACGGAAGGAAGTTAGCTTGATGAAACGTAACTATTATTATAATCCAAAATATAAGTGCGGCCATTTATCGTACTGTTGGTCTTTGTCGTCGTTTGACGGTGTATATGATTGTTACTGCGATTCCATATATCGCTAAAGGAGATTTGTGAATATATGTTATTTTTAGAGGAATATTCTTGTTGTTCTTAATCATCAGTTTTGGGTGTATGCACGGCACCCTATGCTGGCCATTATGTAGAGTGGATCTGGTTATGCTTTGGAGAGCTTTACTTATGTCCTTTCCCAAATAAAAGTTCCTCAGTCTTCGGAAGGAAAGAGGCAAACGTATACCCTCGAATTAAGGAGATCAAGGACTCGGCAGTGTAGTCAGGGTGTGGGGGTCCTTTCCTCTTTTGTCTGGACTAGGCCTTTGAGAGTTAAACGTCAGGAAACGCAGGTGTTAATGGGAAATTTGTATTTAATGTGCATAGGAGCACAACCAAGGCATAACCAGAACCCTAAACAATGACAGCCCAGTATTAATTGCATTAGTCCTACACAGAGTCGTATTACTGTATTAGGCAGATCGGAGTTGTCTCCCATTAATCAGTTTCTTGAATGGTGATGTTTCAAGCCTTCAGGAGTTACCTCCCAGATTAAATCAGATCAATATAGCTGATGATCTTTGCCTAATTTGCAAAGTAAATCATGTAGAAATGGTGGATTCCGTATTAAATTCAAACTTAACTTTCTATACATCCTGACAGATAAAAAGAGAGGTTGACTTTATACAAAGGGTTTAAGCCCTCCCCAACCGGCCCTACAAGCTTCCGATATTAATTTTTCGCCACGATTTTGTGTTGAAAATATGCGTCATTGAACGCTGATGTGTTTGATATGCGAACGACCCATTTTTGATCAACCTATGACAGTTGTGTGTGCTAAAACGTGATTGGCTTTAGAAAAAGGGCGTTTACCCCCCTCCGGAGTTAGTATCACGCCTGACTCTGGCTAGTATTCTCTTAAGTCGCGATGGCGAAGCGGTTAGCGTGCTGGAGCCACAGCTAGGGGGGCTCGGGTTCGAGGCCCCACCGAAACCTTTCTTTTTTTCAAAATGACACATTTGTGCGCATACCACCACCGAGAATTGACTTTATACAAGGGCTTAAGCCCCCCAACTCCCCAACCGGAACAAATGTTTGAGGGGCCCTACAACCTTCCTATATTCATGTTTCGCCACGATTTTGTGTTGAAAAGATGCGTCATTGAACGCTAATTCGTTTCATATGCGAACGACCCATTTTTGATCACCCTATGGCAGTTTTTTGTGCTAAAACGTGAATGGCTTTAGAAAAAGGGCGTTTACCCCCCTCCGGAGTAAGGTAGGGATATAATTGAAAGAATTTTATGATTTCCGTGTATTAGTGGCACTTCTGAAGGCTGTTTGCATATATTGAAAGCCCAAATCGACCCTAAAAAATGCTGAACATTCCGCATTAAACCATTATCCAACTCCCGAAGTTGTTTTGGTGTGTAGGGTTAAACTAGAGGCCATTCTCCAGGAATATTAAGAGTATATATCTCAGTGCCTCGACTAACACTGTGACTAGGCGGCAGCGCTGCCGCCCAGTGGCGGTATTCTGCCGCCCAGTGAACACAAAAGTCAGTCCCGGTCGGCAGTCCTATATTGTTAAAATATCGCTAGCAATCGAAATTTTAAATATAACTAAGATAACATAACAGAAATAAGAATAAAATGTTGTTTCGGAATAATTCTTCTGTTGTTTTTTTCACTGTGCTTAGTTTCAAATAAATACCGAATTTCATAGATACTATTTGATGTCTGTTTCACTGATTGCATTTCCGGTGATCTAGTTTTCAACTGCCGCCCAGTAGCAATTCTTTAGACGAGGCACTGATATATCTATTGAGGTCACTGTGATATATCAGTAATAAAACATATTAAACCTGTTATACATGACTTGATATTCATATCTATTGTTTGACTGACCTATATTTTAAATAGAGGCTGATACACTACTATATTATATACCTTATATAACAGTTTTAAACTGGGCTGATAAGATTTTGAATAGGGTCCAACACGACAAGATATTTCTACACAGTGTATGACCTGAATATCTAATGAGGGAGATTATTTCTAGGAAGTTAAAACATGTGACTTTATTATTCGTGGAAACTTTAGATCATCTCATTCTGTGTTTAATAGTTTATAAGTTGATATCTAACATAGTGATCAACAAGACATTTCTAAACCAGTATATAACGTGATTATTCGTAGAAATCTTACATCGGACTGGTTGGTGATCTTCTATTTTCAACCAGGACATCTCTGTGTGTTTTGTTGTCAATCAGGATAATTTCAGTGTATTTTATAGAAGAATAATGGCCACTGCGTTAGTGAGCATATCACCGGAATGTACTATTTGTTTTGAAGGACTCAGGAAAGCTAAAATCCTTCCATGTGGACATACATTCTGTTTCGAATGTATCGACAAATATATTGGAGATAAAACACAGACATTCAATTGTCCGATTTGTCAGCAGCAAATCAACATTCCAGATGGTGGGGCTAAGATGTTTACCACCAATTTTATAGTTCAAACATCCCCGCATACAACACAAGTTACTGGTACCACATCACCTACAACACAAGTTACTGGTACAACATCACCTACAACACAAGTTACTGGTACAACATCACCTACAACACAAGTTACTGGTACAACATCACCTACAACACAAGTTACTGGTACAACATCACCTACAACACAAGTTACTGGTACAACATCACCTACAACACAAGTTACTGGTACAACATCACCTACAACACAAGTTACTGGTACAAAATATCACTGTCCATGTCATAGAGAGAGACCAATAGACTACTATTGTCTAACTTGCCACTGTGTGTTATGTCCTAAATGTTTTCTGAAAGAACACAACGGTCACGAGTATTTAGATGTAGAATGTGAAACTACGAAAGAAAAAGCCACAGAACTAGTTTTAAATTCGGAGAAATTCATCCAAAATAAAATCAAAGACTTGGAAGAAACTCATGTGACGTTAGTAGAAGCGAGAGAGACACTCCAGCGTTTTACTGAAGATGCTTGTAGCAGAATTGCCAACCAAACTGATAAAATTATAGCAGATATAAAGGCTAGGAGTGAGAGAATCATGACAGACATTAAAAATAAGTCTGAAGAATCAGAATCGGAATTGACCAAAACTGGAGAGGAAATTATGGGAGATATCAAAACTTTCAAACTGAATCTGGAGACAAATTTTCCTTCTTTAACAAAAGATTGTGATTTACAAATTTTAGTTTCACTTGAGAAAATAAAAGAGCTAGAAGAATTGTGTAAAGATTTGAAAGTGAGAACACCATCAGTGGTTCAGTATCTTGATTGGAAAGAAAAAGATTTTAGTTTAAATATCGACATGTTAGGGTCCATGGTGTTAAAACAATATCACATACCCAAACTACTCGAGTCCAATTCATATCAATTTCTGTTTAATATAAATGATATTAAGAAGCAGTATCAATGGTATGACTGTAAAGATAAGTTTAGTTACAGTAACTTGATATTGAGTTGTTATGTATTGAGGAGTTTTGGTGATTTATGTATTTATATTGAACTATTATCAGATGACAATCCGAGTCTAAACTATTGTAGTATTGATAGTCAAATCAGTTTATTGAATATTGATGATAGTAAAACTGTAACTAGAACAGATAGTGACAAGAGATTAGAGAGAGGTGGTTGTTTGTATAATGGATGGAGTCCTATCACCTGGTCTAAACTCACTGATAAAAACAATGGTTATGTAAAGTCTAACAATCAGTTTGTTGTTCAATTGGATATTACACAGATCAGAGAAATATCATTGAAATAAAGTTTATTCTACAATTCAATCTTTTATCTCTTGATCAATCATCTTTCCTCATATTTCTATATTTCTGTAAATTTGTATTTTATTGAAAATATTTGTATTTATATATATTTTGTAAGCTAAAATTATATTTTTCGAGAATGTATTCATCAGTCATGTCTTATAACTACAACATATCGTATATTATATTGTTGAAATGTAAAATTATTTATTATCTCTGAAGAAGCTATTGAGCTGAAAGCTAAGATAATATATGTAGGAAATTAAATGGAGCAGATCTCGCCTTCTTATGTAAACTCGGGCTCGATTTTGGCAAGGGGGGAATGTAGTGGATTAGTGTATATACGTTATATAATTGTCAGTGTATTCCCGAATTGTCTATATTTAGAAACTTGGTGACTCTCGTTGTTTACATTCAACCGGAAATATTTACATTTCTATTATCACTTCCTTCAATGAACCAGTTAAGAAAAGTGGCGCTTATTTTTCGATGAACGCTAGTTTGTCACGTGAAACGATGACGTCGTCAAAGCACAACAATGACGTTTTTTTGGCGATTTTTTGGCAAATTCAAGCGAATTATCATATAAAAAGGGCAAAATTTGATTAAATAAAGTATCTGAATATAAATATAAGAATTAAACGTTGGTCTCATTAGCATTATTGGTGTGTAAACGCAATAGATCACGCCACAAACATACATAAATGACTTCGTCATTTATTCAGTTTGTCACGTGATCTATTGCGTTTACACACCAATAATGCTAATGAGACCAACGTTTAATTCTTAAGTAAACATTAACCAATTAAAAACTTGTTATGCAGAGATCGACCACTGGTAGTAGATATCGCGCTTTGCACGTGCAGTTTTCAGGTATATAAGGACGTGCTTCAGCATTGTTAGCGATATCAGCTTAAGCTGGAAGCGAACGTTAACTTGTCATCTACCAACCAACCATTGTTAAATCAGTCGGCCGGGGCGTTGCACAACGGTAGGTTGTATCCGAAAGGTGTATGGGAGTTTTCTTGACTCCGCTCATAGGAAATAACATACCGTGGACTGACTATGCCTGAGGCCCAGTTTATATGTCGCGCTTTCGGTTAAAGCACGACGTGAAACGCGACGCAGTCTGTTTTGATTTATACAGTCGTGCTTTCCAGTCTAACATGGCGGCTTTAAATCGTTGATTGTTGATGCGGATTGTGCTGCAGAGGCAGAGAAAACGACGTGTGTATCTGATTGGACTGTTGGGTATTTTACGGAGAAATTATTTGATACGAATTAATGCCTGTATTTCCCTGCTGCAATTTATTGCCTAAAAGTTTTGAGCTAAATTTCACAATCGTTCTTGCCGTAAACTACAGAGAAACGATGGGTGGTTTCATCACGTGTTCAATGTTTACAATAAGAGACAAACTGTTATACTTCCAACTCCACACCATCCTTGACCTTAGTTTTATGCTACTGCGCATACTCGGAGTTCAAACTGAGCACGACATCGCCAGACGAGTTTTCATTTAGCACAACACAAGTCGTGTCGAGATAAATCTTTTGATTTATATGTCGTGCTTTTCTTGCGCTTTTGGGACTTAGCCAAATTTTCGACGATAAAATTAGCGCGACCCGGCATAAAGCGCGACATATAAACTGGGCCTGAGTTGCGTGATAGGGAGTTTTAAGAACTCCGCTCTATTCTCGCCACTCATGGAACTTTGTTATGGTGTATGGTTTGTTATGGTGTAGGTTTTGTTATGGTGTAGGGTTTGTTATGGTGTAGTGTTCTGTTTTGTAGTTTTGTATGTGTATATGTTTAAATGTTTGTTTGAAAATAAAACGTCTTTAAACTTCTTCTCTCTTATTTCCTCGCATATCACAGTATACTGAACCTGAAACGTACGTAGGTGGGATTGAGTTGTGCGGGAGCAGCGCCGCCCCTTTCCCTTCTGCTACATGTGGACTCACACCACTAATTCTTTTGCCATCCGCTTCAATGTTAAATCACCAAATTCAATCTTCTGTAACTTTTTCCAGAAATCTCGTTGAAAACTTTCCAATATGTCCAATGAAAGCCTGACCAATACTTGATTTCTCGACAAAAATTCAATACATGATGACCATGAAAATTTTGAACTAGTCAAAATGAAAGTAGACCTCTACCGGATATCAACAACAAGTTGACTTGGACTGCTCACATATCGACTATTTTTAGAAATAGCCTTCCGCCTATAGATGTCTCATTATCTCACTTAATATGAAAGAAAATGCAATTTAAGACATCAAATTCCAAATCTAGACCAAAAATTAATCAAAAATGGGCATGCAAAAACCTAAAAAGGAAAGGAGAAAGAGGATTTCTAAAAATAGCATGGACTACATTCGTATACAATCATTTGCATAAAATTAATTAGTGGGGTGGGTCCTATATATAGGGACAATTTTTTTTTATTGCCTTAACTTACAGTGGTTTCCCCCCTTTTCAAACTCCACCCTGTCTTTTTCCCCCATTTTCCTGTTCAACCCTGGTGGTCTCAACCCCAGTGATTTCATCCCTATATATTATAGTATCTTTGGAGTGTAAAGAATGAATAGGCTTGGTTTAATAATATATATTTTATTCAGGGAAACATTTAAAACAATTTTTAAACTAATAACATTTTGATTTAGTAGCACATTTATCAGATTCAGGTTAAAAGTTTCATAGTACATTAAGCAGATTCATTTCTATTCCTTTTTCAATATTAACATCTATTGTTGTTTTGTATTATGTTTGTTTTTTTACTGCCTATTTGTATGTGTCACTATTTATTGTACAGTTTTGTTGGGAAATGGATTTATATAAGCAGTTTGCTTGTTTCCAGATCCCTTGATCATTGATGTATAAAACAAAGTGATCCATTAATTAAGCTGATAAAAAGGTGGACGGACAAAAGCCCCACCGGACAAAAGCCCCACTTTGATTTTTTTCCCTAGTGGACAAAAGCCCCACAATATAAATTTACCTAGGACAAAAGCCCCACTATGAAAAAATAAAATATTTAGGAAAAGTACATTTGAAGAATCATTTATTATTTAAATAAGAAAAAAATTTAGAATTTAAATACATTTAGAGATTGGATTCACTTGTAGAATTATTGTTGAGGGTGTTAAGTTAATTAGATAGTAAAACAGTTTGTTTTGGAAAAAAATCAAAGTGGGGCTTTATAAATATGGATAAAATAACAACTTGTTCTCTCGAAATTGGATTAAAAGTGTTTTATTTTATCAAAAATTGAAGACAACCCTGTTTTTTATATATATTTTACCGTGAGTAAAGCAAATATCCTTTTTCTATAAATAACCTGATTGATTGTATAAATAAAAACTTTAACACAAATTTCCAAACGTTTCCACCATCGCGGCTTTTATCAATGGAATAAAACAACATTAAAACAAGCATTACGTCGCGTGGAAACATTTTGAAAATTTGTGTCAGAGTTTTTATTATATAATCAATCAGAGATTGAAACAAATTTATATAACCAGGGTTATATCTATATAGATTTATATAAAAGAAACCAGGGTTATATCTATATAGATTTATATAATAGAAACCAGGGTTATATCTATATAGATTTATATAAAAGAAACCAGGGTTATATCTATATAGATTTATATAATAGAAACCAGGGTTATATCTATATAGATTTATATAAAAGAAACCAGGGTTATATCTATATAGATTTATATAAAAGAAACCAGGGTTATATCTATATAGATTTATATAAAAGAAACCAGGGTTATATCTATATAGATTTATATAAAAGAAACCAGGGTTATATCTATATAGATTTATATATAAGAAACCAGGGTTATATCTATATAGATTTATATAAAAGAAACCAGGGTTATATCTATATAGATTTATATATAAGAAACCAGGGTTATATCTATATAGATTTATATAAAAGAAACCAGGGTTATATCTATATAGATTTATATAATAGAAACCAGGGTTATATCTATATAGATTTATATAAAAGAAACCAGGGTTATATCTATATAGATTTATATAATAGAAACCAGGGTTATATCTATATAGATTTATATAAAAGAAACCAGGGTTATATCTATATAGATTTATATAAAAGAAACCAGGGTTATATCTATATAGATTTATATAAAAGAAACCAGGGTTATATCTATATAGATTTATATATAAAAAAACCAGGGTTATATCTATATAGATTTATATAAAAGAAACCAGGGTTATATCTATATAGATTTATATATAAGAAACCAGGGTTATATCTATATAGATTTATATAAAAGAAACCAGGATTATATCGATATAGATTTATATAAAAGAAACCAGGGTTATATCTATATAGATTTATATAAAAGAAACTAGGGTTATATCTATACAGATTTATATAAAAGGAACCAGGGTTATATCTATATAGATTTATATATTAGAAACCAGGGTTATATCTGACTTCTCTGAAAATGAATCGTATCGTTGAAAACTTATAATGCTAATAAAAGTTTCACACTTTTCTCAATAATTTCCATTCTAAATATCTGCATTTTACTATCAACAGATGTATCGTGTCGTAATAAAGACATTAATACATAGCATCTAATTCTGAATACAATTGACCTCCATATATATCAACTATTTGTAATTTTCTACAATAAAAAGTATCAGTATTTATGTTGTTGTGTTTTGAAGGCAGCATTTCAAGTTGAACCCAGAAAGGTTTACACATATCAAATATCAAGTTATAACAAAATAATTTGAGTTAAATTTATGATGAGTTTATTAACGGAAGCACTAGGATAATGATAACAGTAAATTCTTGATAACAATTTTACAATAACAGGATTCTCATTTATAACAATTTAATAACAATAACAATATAAACATCTTAAAGGGATTGTAAGCAGGTTTTCTTAACTTTGTATGTGTATCGGGAACACTGATAGCATCAATTTGCGGTATTCCAATTTCCATTCTGACGTCTTTGGTTATAGCAATTCCACTTAAACTAACATGTTTTATATAAATAAATAAGACAATTTATACTTCTAGAAAGTTTATCAAAACGTTGAAGTAATAAACTTTCTAGAAGTATATATCCACAAAATTGTCTTATTTATCTATAACTTGTGCTTCTAATATGCCATTGAAGGATTATTAACATGTTTTATGACATCACTAACAGTGATCTGCATAGATATCAATAGTAGCTTCTAGTAGATCACTGGTAGTGACGTCATAAAACGCGTTAGTATTAGTGGAATTGCAAGAATATTTAATATAATATAATGCAGCTGATGAAAATTATATGATATGATGTGATAAATAAGTTTTTATATTGCACTTAAGTTTCATACACTGTGTGAGGTCAAATCTCATGTTAGCATTCTGTGTTAGTGTTAACACCAACACACCATTTGAACTCATTTTTCGTGTTAATATACTACTATTGAATATGAACAGGCGAAACCAGTATATCTTTTACATAGGTGAAGTTTTTAAATATCAATCAAATAAGGTAATATTTACATGTGACCCAGTCTAAATACACTAACACTAACACAGAATTTGACATCACCTATTTTAATTATCATATATATATATATTTAATATAGTTTACTAGTAAGAGTACTCTAACACAGGGGCGGATCCAGGATTTTGGAAAGGGGGGGGCGTATATTCCAATTTGAGCCGAGCGAAGCGTGTCAAAAATTTTTTTGACCTTTTTTTTGGCTTAAAAACATAGAATAAGTATAAATTGTACTAATTTAACGGTTTCTGACCGTAGTAAACGTTAATGGGTTAGACATTTTTGATGTCATAATACAGTCTAACTTAAAAAAAAAAAAAAAAAAGACCAAGTAAAGGGGGGGCGTACGCCCTCTACGCCCCCCCCCCCCCCCTGGATCCGCCACTGCTCTAACATAGTATAATAGTGTATTAACACTGTATTGATGAGGTCCAGGGGTCTTATTCTCGAAAACTTAACTAAGATAAAATACAGATTTTAAGAAATACAATAATCTGATTGGATAATAATTCTATATTTAAAATCATTTCTAGTGATTGACCAATCATATGACAAGAGCACTAAAATCGGTGTAAGTTAAGTCTTCGAGAATAAGGCCCCAGAAGAACTGACTGATCAAAGGGTTAAAATTTATATAAAAAATCAAACTCATAACAACATCAATTTGTTTTAAGATGTTTGAGTAACAAAGTACAGGGCCCGGTTCCTAGCATTTAACTAAGTCCAAGTCTGATATTTGTCTTGGGATTTTCTTACTAATTCTTGCATAAACTTAAGTTGACTTATGGTTGTAAGCACAAAATTGATCTTAAGCACAATGCTAGGAACTGGGCCCAGGTTTTTTTTATTTTTCAAAAGAATTCTCAGCTGATTTAACCTTTTTTTTTAGAGCCTCGTATCTGTTGTGAAGTTTATCAAAGTTGATGGATTGGTTGAACCAACGATACTCGGGGGTTTGGAAGTTGATGGACTTTCATCTTCTGGTGTCGCTGGTGGTCTCATTCTGAAATAAATAAATTATCTTTCTTTACCTCATTGACAACATATTGTGGAATCCAGGGGCGGATTTAGGCGAGGGTGTGGCGGACATGAGCCCCCCTAAAATATGGAAAAGCATTGGTTGTCAGCACCATTTTACAACAAATGTTTCTCGCCACACTTCGCTTGGCAAGATATCTATCTATATTGCACCCACTCTAGAAGAATATTTCAATAACTTTGATTATGTTAACCTCAAATAATTTTGATAATAATCGGCAGTTTTAAACCGGGGTGATAAGATTTTGAATTTAGTCCAACACGACAAGCTATTTCTACACAGTGTATGACCTGAATATCTAATGAGGCGAGATTATTTCTAGGAAGTTAAAACATGTGATGTTATAATTCGTGGAAACTTTAGATCATCTCATTCTGTGTTTAATAGTTTATAAGTTTATATCTAACATAGTGATCAACAAGACATTTCTAAACCAGTATATAACGTGACTATTCGTAGAAATCTTTCTCATTCTGTACTGAGTCTTACATCAGACTGGTTGGTGATCTTCTATTTTCAACCAGGACATCTCTGTGTGTTTTGTTGTCAATCAGGATAATTTCAGTGTATTTTATAGAAGAATAATGGCTACTGCGTTAGTGAGCATAACACCGGAATGTACTATTTGTTTTGAAGGACTCAGGAAAGCTAAAATCCTTCCATGTGGACATACATTCTGTTTACAGTGTATCGACAAATATATTGGAGACAAAACTGAGACATTCTGCTGTCCGATTTGTCAGCAACAAATCAACATTCCAGATGGTGGGGCTAAGATGTTTACTACCAATTTTATAGTTCAAACATCCCCGCATACAACAC
Organism: Lottia scabra; assembly: GCA_029955415.1. Lineage (NCBI taxonomy): Eukaryota > Metazoa > Mollusca > Gastropoda > Lottiidae > Lottia > Lottia scabra. The sequence continues at coordinate 108,327 of JARJEI010000067.1, forward strand.
AAGTTACTGGTACAACATCACCTACAACACAAGTTACTGGTACAACATCACCTATAACACAAGTTACTGGTACAACATCCCATACAACACAAGTTACTGGTACAAAATATCACTGTCCATGTCATAGAGAGAGACCAATAGACTACTATTGTCTAACTTGCCACTGTGTGTTACATGTTACAACATCACCTACAACACAAGTTACTGGTACAACATCACCTACAACACAAGTTACTGGTACAACATCACCTACAACACAAGTTACTGGTACAACATCACCTACAACACAAGTTACTGGTACAACATCACCTACAACACAAGTTACTGGTACAACATCACCTACAACACAAGTTACTGGTACAAAATATCACTGTCCATGTCATAGAGAGAGACCAATAGACTACTATTGTCTAACTTGCCACTGTGTGTTATGTCATAAATGTTTTCTGAAAGAACACAAAGATCACGAGTATTTAGATGTAGAATGTGAAACTACGAAAGAAAAAGCCACAGAACTAGTTTTAACCTCAGAGAAATTCATCAAAAATAAAATCAAAGACTTGGAAAAAGCTCATGTGGCGTTAGTAGAAGCGAGAGAGACACTCCAGCGTTTTACTGAAGACGCTTGTATCAGAATAACCAAACACACTGATAAAATTATAGCAGATATAAAGGCTAGCAGTGAGAGAATCATGACAGACATTAAAAATAAGTCTGAAGAATCAGAATCGGAATTGACCAAACCTGGAGAGAAAATTATGGGAGATATAAAAACTTTCAAACTGAATCTGGAGACAAATTTTCCTTCTTTAACAGAAGATTGTGGTTTACAAATTTTAGTTTCACTTGAGAAAATGAAAGAGCTAGAAGAATTGTGTAAAGATTTGAAAGTGAGAACACCATCAGTGATTCAGTATCTTGATTGGAAAGAAAAAGATTTTAGTTTAAATATCGACATGTTAGGGTCCATGGTGTTAAAACAATATCACATACCCAAACTACCCGAGTCCATGGTGTTAAAACAATATCACATACCCAAACTACACGAGTCCAATTCATACCAATTTCTGTTTAATATAAATGATATTAAGAAGGATGGTGAATGGTATGACTGTAAAGATAAGTTTAGTTACAGTAACTTGATATGGAGTTGTCGTGTAGGGAGAAGTAGGCATAGTGCTTATTTATGTATTAATATTGATCTATCATTAGATGACAATCCTAGTCTAAACTATTGTATTATTGATAGTCAAATCAGTTTATTGAATAGTGATAATAGTAAAACTTTAACTAGAACATATAGTGACAAGAGATTAGAGAGAAGTCGTTGGTTGGGTTGGAGTTGGGACTGGACTCCTATCACCTGGTCTGAACTCATTGATAAAAACAATGGTTATGTAAATTCTAACAATCAGTTTGTGATTCAAATGGATATTACACAGATCAGAGAAATATCATTGGAATAAAGTTTATTCTACAATTCAATTTTATCTCTTGATCAATCATCTTTTCTCATATTTCTATATTTCTGTAAATTTGTATTTTATTGTAAATATTTGTATTTATAAATATTTTGTAAGCTAAAATTATATTTTCGAGAATGTATTCATCAGTCATATCTTATAACTACAACATATCTTATATTATATTGTTGAAATGTAAAATTATTTATTATCTCTGAAGAAGCTATTGAGCTGAAAGCATGCTAAGATAATGTATATAAATATGGATTAAATAACAACTTGTTCTCTCGAAAATGGATTAAAAGTGTTTCATTTTATTAAAAATTGAAGACAACCCTGTTTTTTTTTTATATATTTTACCGTGAGTAAAGCAAATATCCTTTTTCTATAAATAGCCTGATTGATTGTATAAATAAAAACTTTCACAAATTTCGAAACGTTTCCACCATCGCGGCCTTTATCGATGGAATAAAATAACATTCAAACAAGCATTACGTCGCGTGGAAACATTTTGAAAATTTGTGTCAGAGTTTTTATTATATAATCAATCAGAGATTGAAACAAATCTATATATAAGAAACTAGGGTTATATCTATATAGATTTATATAAAAGAAACCAGGGTTATATCTATATAGATTTATATATAAGAAACCAGGGTTATATCTATATAGATTTATATATAAGAAACCAGGGTTATATCTATATAGATTTATATAAAAGAAACCAGGGTTATATCTATATAGATTTATTTATAAGAAACCAGGGTTATATCTATATAGATTTATATATAAGAAACAAGGGTTATGTCTATATAGATTTATATAAAAGAAACCAGGGTTATATCTATATAGATTTATATATAAGAAACAAGGGTTATGTCTATATAGATTTATATAAAAGAAACCAGGGTTATATCTATATAGATTTATATAAAGGAAACCTGGATTATATCTATATAGATTTATATATAAGAAACTAGGGTTATATCTATATAGATTTATATATAAGAAACCAGGGTTATATCTATATAGATTTATATATAAGAAACAGGGGTTATGTCTATATAGATTTATATATAAGAAACAAGGGTTATGTCTATATAGATTTATATAAAAGAAACCAGGGTTATATCTATATAGATTTATATAAAAGAAACCAGGGTTATAGATTTATATAAAAGAAACCAGGGTTATAGATTTATATATAAGAAACCAGGGTTATATCTATATAGATTTATATAAAAGGAACCAGGGTTATATCTATATAGATTTATGTATAAGAAACCAGGATTATATCTATATAGATTTATATATAAGAAACCAGGGTTACTTCTATATAGATTTATATAAAAGAAACCAGGGTTATATCTATATAGATTTATATAAAAGAAACCAGGGTTATATCCATATAGATTTATATAAAAGAAACCAGGGTTATATCTATATAGATTTATATAAAAGAAACCAGGGTTATATCTATATAGATTTATATAAAAGAAACCAGGGTTATATCTATTATATAAGAAACCAGAGTTATATCTATATAGATTTATATATAAGAAACCAGGGTTATATCTATATAGATTTATATTAAAGAAACCTGGGATATATCTATATAGATTTATATAAAAGAAACCAGGGTTATATCTATATAGATTTATATTAAAGAAACCTGGGATATATCTATATAGATTTATATAAAAGAAACCAGGGTTATATCTATATAGATTTATATATAAGAAACCAGGGTTATATCTATATAGATTTATATAAAAGAAACCAGGGTTATATTTGACTTCTCTGAAAATGAATCTCATCGTTGAAAACTAATAATGCTAAAAGTTTCAGGCTTTTCTCAATAATTTCCATTCTAAATATCTGCATTTGAATATCAACAGATGTATCGTGTCGTAATAAAGACATTAATACATAGCATCTAATTCTGAATACAATTGACCTCCATATATATCAACTATTTGTAATTTTCTACAATAAAAAGTATCAGTATTTATGTTGTTGTGTTTTGAAGGCAGCATTTCAAGTTGAACCCAGAAAGGTTTACACATATCAAATATCAAGTTATAACAAAATGATTTGAGTTTAATTTATGATGAGTTTATTAACGGAAGCACTAGGATGATGATAACAGTAAATTCTTGATAACAATTTTACAATAACAGGATTCTCATTTATAACAATTTAATAACAATAACAATATAAACATCTTAAAATGATTGTAAACAGGTTTTCTTAACTTTGTATGTGGACACTGATAGTATCAATTTGTGGTATTCTTTTATTATAGCAATTCCACTTAAACTAACATGTTTTATATAAATAAAAAAGACAATTTATACTTCTAGAAAGTTTATTAAAACGTTGAAGTAATAAACTTTCTAGAAGTATATATCCACAAAATTGTCTTATTTATCTATAACTTGTGCTTCTAATATGAAATTGAAGGATTATTAACATGTTTTATGACATCACTAACAGTGATCTGCATAGATATCAATAGTAGCTTCTAGTAGATCACTGGTAGTAACGTCATGACGTTTTAGTGGAATTGCAAGAATATTTAATATAATATAATGCAGCTGATGAAAATTATATGATATGATGTGATAAATATGATAATTTTTATATTGCACTAAAGTTTCATACAGTGGTTGAGGTCAAATCTCATGTTAGCATTCCGTGTTAGTGTTAACACCAACACACCATTTGAATTCATTTTTCGTGTTAATATACTACCATTGAATATGAACAGGCGAAACCAGTATATCTTTTACATAGGTGAAGTTTTTCAATATCAATTAAATAAGGTAATATTTGCATTATTATCTGACTAAGTCCAAATTCTGTACTAACATCAGTGTTAACACTAACACGGAATTTGACAACACCCATTTTAATTATCATATATATATATATTGAATATAGTTTACTAGTAAGAGCACTGTAACATAGTATAATAGTGTATCAGTGTAATTATCATGTATATATATTGAATATAGTTTACTAGTAAGAGCACTGTAACATAGTATAATGGTGTATCAACACTGTATTGATGAGGTCCAGGGGTCTTATTCTCGAAAACTTAACTAAGATAAAATACAGATTTTAAGAAATACAATAATCTGATTGGATAATAAAGCTATATTTAAAATCATTTCTAGTGATTGACCAATCATATGACAAGAGCACTAAAATCGGTCTAAGTTAAGTCATTGAGAATAAGGCCCCAGAAGAACTGACTGATCAAAGGGTTAAAATTTATATAAAAAATCAAACTCATAACAACATCAATTTGTTTTAAGATGTTTGAGTAACAAAGTACAGGTTTTTTTATTTTTCAAAAGAATTCTCAGCTGATTTAACCTCTTTTTTTAGAGCCTCGTATCTGTTGTGAAGTTTATCAAAGTTGATGGTTGAACCAACGATACTCGGGGGCTTGGAAGTTGATGGACTTTCATCTTCTGGTGTAGCTGGTGGCCTCATTCTGAAATAAATAAATTATCTTTCTTTACCTCATTGACAACATATTATGGAATCCAGGGGCGGATTTAGGCGAGGGTGTGGCGGACGTGCGCCCCCCCCCCCCCCCCCCTAAAATATGGAAAAGCATTGGTTGTCAGCACCATTTTACAACAAATGTTTCTCGCCACACTTCGCTTGGCAAGATATCTATCTATATTGCACCCACTCCAGAAGAATATTTCAATAACTTTGATTATTTTAACCTCAAATAATTTTGATAATAATCGCTCCGCTCGGCAAAATTTTATTCTGCGCCCCCCCCCCCCATCCCCCTAAAGTTAAATCCTGTATCCGCCCCTGGAATCAGCACATTTTTGGACCATCTTTTGCCATCTTAGTTGGTAAAATACTTGTGGGTTATAACCAGTGGTCATATCTAAAAATAAAAGTGATACTGTCCAATCTAATTTAAACTTTGCCAGTGTTTGAAAACAACCATCACCAACTAACACTTCCCCTGCTACCACATATTCCCGTGCTAGTCCCTACCCTCTTGTTATTCCCATGCTAGTCCCTACCCTCTTGTTATTCCCGTGCTAGTCCCTACCCTCTTGTTATTCCCATTCTAGTCCCTACCCTCTTGTTATTCCCGTGCTAGTCCCTACCCTCTTGTTATTCCATGCTAGTCCCTACCCTCTTGTTATTCCCATGCTAGTCCCTACCCTCTTGTTATTCCCGTGCTCAACCCAACTCCTCAGTGCTAGTCCCTCAACTGCTCAGTGCTAGTCCCTCAACTCCTCAGTGCTAGTCCCTCAACTCCTCAGTGATAGTCCCTCAACTCCTCAGTGCTAGTCCCTCAACTCCTCAGTGATAGTCCCTCAACTCCTCAGTGCTAGTCCCTCAACTCCTCAGTGCTAGTCCCTCAACTCCTCAGTGCTAGTCCCTCAACTCCTCAGTGCTAGTCCCTCAACTCCTCAGTGCTAGTCCCTAGTCCCTCAACTCCTCAGTGCTAGTCCCTCAACTCCTCAGTGCTAGTCCCTCAACTCCTCAGTGCTAGTCCCTCAACTCCTCAGTGCTAGTACCTCAACTCCTCAGTGCTAGTCCCTAGTCCCTCAACTCCTCTGTGCTAGTCCCTAGTCCCTCAACTCCTCAGTGCTAGTCCCTCAACTCCTCAGTGCTAGTCCCTCAACTCCTCAGTGATAGTCCCTAGTCCCTCAACTCCTCAGTGCTAGTCCCTCAACTCCTCAGTGCTAGTCCCTAGTCCCTCAACTCCTCAGTGCTAGTCCCTCAACTCCTCAGTGCTAGTCCCTCAACTCCTCAGTGCTAGTCCCTCAACTGCTCAGTGCTAGTACCTCAACTCCTCAGTGATAGTCCCCCAACTCATCAGTGCTAGTCCCTCAACTCCTCAGTGATAGTCCCTAGTCCCTCAACTCCTCAGTGCTAGTCCCTCAACTCCTCAGTGCTAGTCCCTCAACTCCTCAGTGCTAGTCCCTCAACTCCTCAGTGCTAGTCCCTCAACTCCTCAGTGTTAGTCCCTAGTCCCTCAACTCCTCAGTGCTAGTCCCTAGTCCCTCAACTCCTCAGTGCTAGTCCCTCAACTCCTCAGTGTTAGTCCCTAGTCCCTCAACTCCTCAGTGCTAGTCCCTCAACTCCTCAGTGCTAGTCCCTAGTCCCTCAACTCCTCAGTGTTAGTCCCTAGTCCCTCAACTCCTCAGTGTTAGTCCCTAGTCCCTCAACTCCTCAGTGCTAGTCCCTCAACTCCTCAGTGCTAGTCCCTCAACTCCTCAGTGCTAGTCCCTCAACTCCTCAGTGATAGTCCCTAGTCCCTCAACTCCTCAGTGATAGTCCCTAGTCCCTCAACTCCTCAGTGCTAGTACCTCAACTCCTCAGTGCTAGTCCCTCAACTCCTCAGTGCTAGTCCCTCAACTCCTCAGTGCTAGTCCCTCAACTCCTCAGTGCTAGTACCTCAACTCCTCAGTGATAGTCCCTAGTCCCTCAACTCCTCAGTGCTAGTACCTCAACTCCTCAGTGCTAGTCCCTCAACTCCTCAGTGATAGTCCCTAGTCCCTCAACTCCTCAGTGATAGTCCCTCAACTCCTCAGTGCTAGTCCCTCAACTCCTCAGTGCTAGTACCTCAACTCCTCAGTGATAGTCCCTAGTCCCTCAACTCCTCAGTGCTAGTCCCTCAACTCCTCAGTGCTAGTCCCTCAACTCCTCAGTGCTAGTCCCTCAACTCCTCAGTGCTAGTACCTCAACTCCTCAGTGCTAGTCCCTCAACTCCTCAGTGATAGTCCCTAGTCCCTCAACTCCTCAGTGCTAGTCCCTCAACTCCTCAGTGCTAGTCCCTAGTCCCTCAACTCCTCAGTGCTAGTCCCTCAACTCCTCAGTGCTAGTCCCTCAACTCCTCAGTGCTAGTACCTCAACTCCTCAGTGCTAGTCCCTCAACTCCTCAGTGCTAGTCCCTCAACTCCTCAGTGCTAGTACCTCAACTCCTCAGTGCTAGTCCCTCAACTCCTCAGTGATAGTCCCTAGTCCCTCAACTCCTCAGTGCTAGTCCCTCAACTCCTCAGTGCTAGTCCCTAGTCCCTCAACTCCTCAGTGCTAGTCCCTCAACTCCTCAGTGCTAGTCCCTAGTCCCTCAACTCCTCAGTGCTAGTCCCTCAACTCCTCAGTGCTAGTCCCTCAACTCCTCAGTGTTAGTCCCTCAACTCCTCAGTGATAGTCCCTAGTCCCTCAACTCCTCAGTGCTAGTCCCTCAACTCCTCAGTGCTAGTCCCTAGTCCCTCAACTCCTCAGTGCTAGTCCCTCAACTCCTCAGTGCTAGTCCCTCAACTCCTCAGTGCTAGTCCCTCAACTCCTCAGTGCTAGTCCCTCAACTCCTCAGTGCTAGTACCTCAACTCCTCAGTGATAGTCCCTAGTCCCTCAACTCCTCAGTGCTAGTACCTCAACTCCTCAGTGCTAGTCCCTCAACTCCTCAGTGATAGTCCCTCAACTCCTCAGTGCTAGTCCCTCAACTCCTCAGTGATAGTCCCTCAACTCCTCAGTGCTAGTACCTCAACTCCTCAGTGCTAGTCCCTCAACTCCTCAGTGCTAGTCCCTCAACTCCTCAGTGCTAGTCCCTAGTCCCTCAACTCCTCAGTGCTAGTACCTCAACTCCTCAGTGCTAGTCCCTAGTCCCTCAACTCCTCAGTGCTAGTCCCTCAACTCCTCAGTGCTAGTCCCTAGTCCCTCAACTCCTCAGTGCTAGTCCCTAGTCCCTCAACTCCTCAGTGCTAGTCCCTCAACTCCTCAGTGCTAGTCCCTAGTCCCTCAACTCCTCAGTGCTAGTCCCTAGTCCCTCAACTCCTCAGTGCTAGTACCTCAACTCCTCAGTGCTAGTCCCTAGTCCCTCAACTCCTCAGTGCTAGTCCCTAGTCCCTCAACTCCTCAGTGCTAGTCCCTAGTCCCTCAACTCCTCAGTGCTAGTCCCTAGTCCCTCAACTCCTCAGTGCTAGTCCCTCAACTCCTCAGTGCTAGTCCCTAGTCCCTCAACTCCTCAGTGCTAGTACCTCAACTCCTCAGTGATAGTCCCTAGTCCCTCAACTCCTCAGTGCTAGTCCCTCAACTCCTCAGTGCTAGTCCCTAGTCCCTCAACTCCTCAGTGCTAGTCCCTCAACTCCTCAGTGCTAGTCCCTAGTCCCTCAACTCCTCAGTGCTAGTCCCTAGTCCCTCAACTCCTCAGTGCTAGTACCTCAACTCCTCAGTGCTAGTCCCTAGTCCCTCAACTCCTCAGTGCTAGTCCCTAGTCCCTCAACTCCTCAGTGCTAGTCCCTAGTCCCTCAACTCCTCAGTGCTAGTCCCTAGTCCCTCAACTCCTCAGTGCTAGTCCCTCAACTCCTCAGTGCTAGTCCCTAGTCCCTCAACTCCTCAGTGCTAGTACCTCAACTCCTCAGTGATAGTCCCTAGTCCCTCAACTCCTCAGTGCTAGTCCCTCAACTCCTCAGTGCTAGTCCCTCAACTCCTCAGTGATAGTCCCTCAACTCCTCAGTGCTAGTCCCTAGTCCCTCAACTCCTCAGTGTTAGTCCCTCAACTCCTCAGTGCTAGTCCCTCAACTCCTCAGTGCTAGTCCCTCAACTCCTCAGTGATAGTCCCTCAACTCCTCAGTGCTAGTCCCTCAACTCCTCAGTGATAGTCCCTCAACTCCTCAGTGCTAGTACCTCAACTCCTCAGTGCTAGTCCCTCAACTCCTCAGTGCTAGTCCCTCAACTCCTCAGTGCTAGTCCCTCAACTCCTCAGTGCTAGTCCCTCAACTCCTCAGTGCTAGTCCCTCAACTCCTCAGTGCTAGTCCCTCAACTCCTCAGTGCTAGTACCTCAACTCCTCAGTGCTAGTCCCTCAACTCCTCAGTGCTAGTCCCTCAACTCCTCAGTGCTAGTCCCTCAACTCCTCAGTGCTAGTTAGCTTACGTTAAAGATATTTGGTGTGTATCCATGATAGGAAAGGAATCGAAAATTGATGTGTTTAAAACAGTCAACCTTGATAGAAAAAAATTCATTATAATGTAAATAACAAATATAATCCTAGAATATATCAATATTGAACTGTAATAATAATAATAATATCTTTATTGTTTAGGCCTGGTATGATTAAAATTTATCCCTTTAACAAACAATCAACAAACAAACAAACATTAATGGTCTGAGATAGTGCTGGGTATTGTCAACCATGCCACGATAAGATACGAATCGCGATACAAAGGTCACGATACAATACGTATCGCGATATGGGATAAAGGCACAAAAATTGAAACTTCATCTACAAAGTAACGATATCTATTTTTGTGTAGCTTTATTAATGTGAAAATTTGGTAATTTGGTTGATAGGAGTGATCCATATCCACGTCTTATAAATATTTTCAAAATAATTTCAACAAACTCGATTAGAAAAAATAGTGAATTGTAAAAAAAATCTACACTTTTTACGAAATGAGAGGTATCATCAAGTATCGATACACGACCTCGCGATACGATATATGTATCGTGGCATGACGTATCGCGATACACCGATACAACGATATATTGTGTCAGCACTAGTCTGAGACAAGGTATGCTTGTTCCAGTTATCTGATTGATCGACAAGTTAAAAAATTTGATTTTTTTTTCGAAGAACAAGGACAATAACTCCTTAATAATAAAAATCTGTAGAAGTAAAACAATTCGGTTAACCAAAAATAACGTCAAGAGAATGACAAAATCGGGTGCAATAATTATATAGTAGTGGACTTCCCGTACGAGAAATATCATCAGGTGTTTCGAAAAAAGTAAGCATGGTCTGCTTCGCGCACGACACCCTCCACTACTATAAAGGTCAAAATCATGAGGTGCAACGAGATCAATTCATGCCTGACTAAACAAATCTGCCAAAATGAAATTAGATTTGTCATATTTGACAAGGAGTTCTAATTTTTATGAATATTGCTAAGATTTATAATGAAATGAAATGAATGGAGTTTTACGTCCTACTTTTCAGCACCTATATGGGCTAAATAAGGACGGGCAAACGCCATGCAGTGTGCCATGAAGGAAATTTTGCCAGGACAGCGGCATTAGTCTGCTCTTATTTTCGATTTCCAACTGTCGAGGGATCTTTAACGTGCACAGCCAATAGCACACGGGACCTCGGTTTATTGTCCCATCCGAACGACTAGACGCTTTTCCTGAAGGTATCATCTAGACCCATGCCCCTGATTGAACCCTGGACCTTCAGGTTATCGAGCAAGCGTCTAACTAACTGAGCCACTGCGAATCTCCCGCTAAGATTTAAAGAATATATAAAATATAGAAATATATAAAAACTCACAATCCAGTTTGATCAATACGAGATTTCTGTATAGATTTCACGATATTTTTATTATTCGTCATTTCTTCTGGTAGCTGACCTTGTAGAGTCCGTAAATTTAAATCTATCCCTTCATACGACTAAAAAATAAATACATTTCACATAAGTTTAAATCTATCCCTTCATACGACTTAAAAATAAAAACATTTCATATAAGTTTAAATCTATCCCTTCATACAACTAAAAAATAAATACATTTCACATAAATTTAAATCTATTTCTTCATACAACTAAAAAATAAATACATTTCACATAAATTTAAATCTATTTCTTCATACAACTAAAAAATAAATACATTTCACATAAATTTAAATCTATTTCTTCATACAACTAAAAAATAAATACATTTCACATAAATTTAAATCTATTTCTTCATACAACTAAAAAATAAATACATTTCACATAAATTTAAATCTATTTCTTCATACAACTAAAAAATAAAAACATTTCATATAAGTTTAAATCTATTTCTTCATACAACTAAAAATAAATACATTTCAAATAAGTTTAAATCTATTTCTTCATACGACTAAAAAAATAAATACATTTCACATAAATTTAAATCTATCCCTTCATACAACTAAAAAATAAAAACATTTCACATAAATTTAAATCTATCCCATCATACAACTAAAAAATAAATACATTTCACATAAATTTAAATCTATCCCTTCATACGACTAAAAAATAAATACATTTCAAATAAGTTTAAATCTATTTCTTCATACGACTAAAAAATCAATACATTTCATATAAATTTAAATCTATCCCTTCATACAACTAAAAAATAAATACATTTCACATAAATTTAAATCTATCCCTTCATACGACTTAAAAATAAATACATCTAACATTAGTTTCATTCAAAACTTAAAAGTCATTAATTAAAGTGATAGTCAAAAATGTTTATTTGTGACATAGAAAGCATCAATGACCATAATCTTAGTTTTCCTTCCGACGCTTGGACCCTTATATTTGGAGTCGCTTTTCTTGGGTCTAGGTCCAGATAAACACAAAATCTTACAATCAACACTGTGTCAGGCTTTTAGTGAAATAGGACTGGTACACAGAAATGAATGACAAAAAACTGCTGTATAAAAAAAAGTATGAATAGACTAAACAGTCAAAACACCCCCAAAATTGAAAATACATTGATAGCAGCAAATTTACTTTTCATTTGAAGAATTTTTACAAATAAAAATCATTTATCTAATTTGATATACAGAAAGCAAAACAATTTTCCATTTATCAAAAATCTTGTCCAGAACATGACAAAATTGGGTGCAATAATCATATAGTAGTGGACTTCCCATACGAGAAGTACCATCAGGTGTTTAAAAACCGAGAGTAATAGTTATATAGAAGTGGACTTCCCATACGAGAAGTCCCATCGGGTGTTTTAAAAAGAATAAGTAATAGTTGTATAGTAGTGGACTTCCCATACGAGAAGTACCATCAGGTGTTTAAAAACCGAGAGTAATAGTTATATAGTAGTGAACTTCCTATACGAGAAGTATCATCAGGTGTTTAAAAAGAGTAAGTAATAGTTGTATAGTAGTGGACTTCCTATACGAGAAGTATCATCAGGTGTTTAAAAAGAGTAAGTAATAGTTGTATAGTAGTGGACTTCCCATACGAGAAGTACCATCAGGTGTTTAAAAACCGAGAGTAATAGTTATATAGTAGTGAACTTCCCATACGAGAAGTATCATCAGGTGTTTAAAAAGAGTAAGTAATAGTTGTATAGTAGTGGACTTCCCATACAAGAAGTACCATCAGGTGTTTAAAAACCGAGAGTAATAGTTGTATAGTAGTGAACTTCCTATACAAGAAGTACCATCAGGTGTTTAAAAACCGAGAGTAATAATTATATAGTAGTAGACTTCCTATACGAGAAGTATCATCAGGTGTTTAAAAAGAGTAAGCATTAGTAAACTTACCAATAAAAGATCAATAGATTTTCGTCGTCCAGTTTGACTGGCGAGATGTAACGGAGTCAGACCGTTATTATCCTGTATGTTTAAACAGGAACTATCAGCTGATAGGACCATTCTAATTAGTGGTAGGTTATCTCCCTTCTCTACGATATAATGTAATACACTATAACCACTAAACAGGTTCACAGCACACAGATGACTTATAGTAGAATCTAAAACACAATAAAAATAATTTAACAATAATACTTTATTTGACAGGAAAACCAGTTTGCCAGAAGCAAATCTTCCCTGGTATCCTCCTAAACTACACATACAGAATTGTAACTGTTAAGGTAGCAGAATATATTTGAACTCTCAAACTTGGTCAATAAGAGTATATATTCATCAACACTGTTAAAGTATACAAACAGAATAAAACAAAAATAAAACTAAGTAATTTTCTATTCTAATCAAAATTACAGGTTATTATTGAAAAATGCATAAAATATTCTGTAAGCGTTTTCAATAATAATATTTAAGGTAGTTTTCTAGATTTATCAGATTATACAGGTCATCTGTTGTCTAGTTATGCTACCCGGTAAGTTCACTGATGAATATTTACTCTTATTGACCAAGTTTGAAAATTTAGATTTTTTGTTCATTCTAAGAGGTTGCATTCCTTTAAGCATAAGGGGCCATTCAAAAAATTACATCATGCTTTACATTCAGTTTAATTAAAATCAGACCCTAATTTCGTTCGTTTGGTTTTTTTTAAACACTACAGTGGCCTTACATTTGGTTTGTTTTCCCATTGACCTAATGTTAATTTGTATGGCGGTTATCACGCAATAAATGCCACTGCTAGCCACGTGACCTAACTTGACTCCTATTGACCAAGTTTGAGAATTTGTGTCCATTGTGTCCAGGGCCTTTTACTGAGAAATTATTCAGAAATAATGTTCAGAGTAAATGATGATGATGATTGATGATGATTGATGATGAATGAATGATGATGGATGATGATGAATAATGATAATGATAATGATGAATGATGATGATGATGATGATGATGATGATGATGATAATAATAATAAAAGACTGTGTTATAACCTACCTTGGTATATCTGTAATCCTTTTGGTTTATCAACATCACGTAATAATACTTGTAGTGTTTTATTATCTCTGGTATTTTCTAATAACTGCATTTCATTTCTAAAATATATTTTATAATAAAATATTGTACAAACAAAACACTTTATCAAAAATCTCGTCAGAGCATGACAAAATTAGGTGGAATATTTATACAGTAGTGGACTTCCAATATAAAAGTACCATCAGGTGTTTCGAAAAGAGTAAACATGTTCTGCTTTGTGCAGTAATAAAACAGGTAAATTTTTATCTTAAAGGGAATTTCAGCATTTATTGAGGGTTGATTTGGGGCTTGAAATAACAGTCAATAAATGACTAGAACTGCACGAAAAAACACATAATCCCTTCAATTATACCCCTATTTAAACATTACCTATCATTTTCTATATAAGGCATAGTCTTACTACTTTTGTATTTTTCACTTTAAAAAGCTGATAATTATAAATGCATCGAGATACAACTATAAAATCATATAACTATACTAACCTGGTTTCTAAAGACTGAGTGAAATCTCCGCTAGCCGTCAATCTACCACCAGTTCCCGTTCCATTATTTACATCTAATGATTGATTCAAATTAAAACTTATCTGAGACAACTCCTCTCCTACAATAAATAACACCTGATATCACTTTTAGATTGAGACTTCAACTTTCCTGATATCACTTTTAGATTGATACATCAACTTTCCTGATATCACTTTTAGATTGAGGTAGGGCTGGGCGATATATATCGTTGTATCGATGTATTGCGAGGTCGTGTATCGATACTTGACGATTCCTCTTATTTCATAAAAAGTTGGGATTTTTTACAAGTCAGCGTATGAAATCACACATTTTTTCTAACAGAATTGATTGGTCGGGAAATATTTCTTTTAAGACATGGATATGGATCACTACTATCAACTAAATGACCAAATTAGAAGTAATAAACCTTTAGATAACACATAATCACATATCGCGATAAGTATTGTATCGTGACCTCTGTATCCCGATACGTATCGTATCATGACATGGCTGGCGATACCCAACACTACTGCTTGTTTACTATTGTGATGATCCAGAGTTTAACCTTGGAATTAGACAAAAACACATCTAGATAAACCTCTTTACCTTCTTTTTAAGTTAAAGTGATACTACCTCTTAGAATGAACAAAAACATTTCTCAAACTTGGTCAATAAGAGTATATATTCATCAACGATGTCCAAAGTATACAAACAGAATCAAATAAACCCATAAAACTATGTAATTTTCCATACAATGACAGATTATTATTGATAAATGCCTTAAATTGGATTAAGGCATTTTTCAATTATTGTATATAAACATTGTTTTCTGGATTTATCAGATTATTTAGGTAATCTGTTTTATAGTTATGCCACTAGGTTTGTCCCCTGATGTATAATATACTCCTATTGACCAGTTTTGAAAATTTTTTTTTTTTTGTTTATTCTAAGAGGTTGTATTCCTTTAACAAGGAACTGATCTTTGTAAAATATAATTCTGATCATACCTTCATCTGATTTAAATAATCGTTTTTGACGTCTGATGGCCCAAGTATGTTCTAAAACTCCTGAATCATCGGAATCATTATCACTGAAATAAAACATTATTAATCTCATAGTTCTATACATACAGTGGACAATGAGGGGAACTAGATTTACAATGGACTGCTCAAAGATTTCTGCCGTGTACTTAATAGATGCCACAAATTAATTTTTAATTTCAATTACCGAATCTCATTTCATAATCGAAGATAGTGGACCACAGCAATATACGCCCAACGAAAAAACCTTAAATTTACAGGAGTAAATTAAACTTTCTCAAACCTTTCAATTTAGGTCCAATAACATCCATTTTAAGTTTCAACAAAATTGGTTGAAAATTAAGATAGTAATAGCATATTCAAGACTTTGAGGCAAGTCCTCATAGAGAGATGAGGGCGTATAATTAAAATTCATAGTCAAATTTTCTTTTATATTATCTGTTACACGATTAGTCGATTATCAGACAAGTCACAACTGATACTGTTATATCATGATGATCATACAGAATTTTAGCCTTACCTATCATCTTCAACCGCAGAGGTAGAATAAACAGCAGATTCTAATAAAAACTTGATAACTTGTAAGTTTCCCGTCTGACATGCCACCATCAATGGAGTGTCACCTTGCTTCGTTCGTAGATTGTGATCAAAACGTGGCTGTAATTTTAAAAAATACAGTAAAACATTTCCCTGTTATTAACTGATATTTAGAGGATACTAAAGAGATTGTAAAGAGGTTTTCTAAACTTTGTATGTGTATAGGGGACACTGATAGCATCAATTTGTACCATTACAATTTCCATTCCGACGTCTGTGGCTCTAGCAATTCCACTAAAACTAACACGTTTTATGACGTCACTAATATTTATCTGCATATATATCAATAGTAGCTTCCAGTATCACTATTAGTGACGTCTTAAAACGCGTTAGTTTTAGTTGAATTGCAAGAACCACAGACATCGGAATGGACATTGGAATGACGCAAATTGATGCTGTCAGTGTCCCCGATACACATACAAAGTCTAGAAATACTCTTTACAATCTCTTTAAACAAGTGGTTATGAGTTGTCAGGAACCAATTTCATATTTTACATATTCCCTCTATTTTTACCGTAAATTAACAACTTGCGTGGCTCATGAATACATGACTATGATAATTTACATAGTTATTAACCTAACTGCAAACAGTATTGTTTCGGCCTTCTGGGCCTCATCAGTACAGTGCTGATACCGGAGTTGAGGTTTGTTTAGGCTTTATGGGTCTCATCAGTTCAGTGCTGATACTGGAGTTGAGGTTTGTTTAGGCTTTATGGGTCTCATCAGTTCAGTGCTGATACTGGAGTTGAGGTTTGTTTAGGCTTTATGGGTCTCATCAGTTCAGTTCTGATACTGGAGTTGAGGTTTGTTTCGGCCTTCTGGGCCTCATCAGTACAGTGCTGATACCGGAGTTGAGGTTTGTTTAGGCTTTATGGGTCTCATCAGTTCAGTTCTGATACTGGAGTTGAGGTTTGTTTCGGCCTTCTGGGCCTCATCAGTACAGTGCTGATACTGGAGTTGAGGTTTGTTTAGGCTTTATGGGTCTCATCAGTGCAGGGCTAATACTGGAGTTGAGGTTGGCCATGTAGCCACAACCTATTTTACTGTGTCATGTCGTTTTTCTGAACTCGAAACAGTAATGTTGTGTGATATTATCAGTTTGTATTCATGTCAGTCTTGTATCAGAAACAGATGTTATTTTAACCAATGCTAAGTGCCTGGTAGCGTAATCTGAACAAGAACTTAGCAATTAAATGTACTAGAGTTTTTTATGTTTCTGTGCTAAATTTATTACTAGAATACAGTTAATAGGCTTTTTTGTCGCACGATTCAATTTGGTCGATTAGCTATTTTGCGCATTTGTGAGCCAGTTCGATTAGGCTAATCGGTGCATTTGTGAGACCGTTTACCTAAACTGATTAGGCTAATCGGCCTAACTGTCCCAAGAGGTGGTTTGGCGATTCGATTACCGGTAGGTGTTATAAGATGGCGGAATGTGCCAGTTCGTAATGCCATTGGCTGATATATCAATGACGTCATATAAAACATACATGTGACCTTCTTTTGTTGACAGTCAAGGCCGCCTAATCGCCGGTACATTTATGGACCACAGCAAATTACACCAATCATACTAGCAAATTGAAACTATATCGAATCGTCCCACAAAAACGCCTATAGTTAGAGTAAAATATAACGTGATAAAATCAGCTGACACTCACCAACCATATCTTCTGTAAAAGTAGGAGAGATTTTTTTGATTTTTCTGTTAAAAGTTTCATGATATTTTTGGTGTGGCGTTCACGCTGTGAATCTATAAGTATACGAACTCCCTCGTACTCCGTGGCTGTAAACAGGGAACCCTGGGAATCTAGTAGTGCCGTCGTGGCTCCGTTGTTTATTAATAATCTGACTATTTTACTGTAACCTGTAGATCAAAATTTATATTGGTTCATCACTCGATAATATCACATAGTTTTATCAATTCAATGGGGAGAACTTCTCAAAATTGTCAGGTTTGAAGAAGAAAAAAATCAGACTAAGGCTATATTAAATTTATTTACTAGTTTCTCAGCCCCCCTCCCAGCCCCCGTTGCGTTTTTATGCACCTCATTCCCAAATTCTATCCTTAAAAATAACATAAGTTGCATATTACTGTATTTCTTAATATCCAGATAGATTAAATTTTCGATTTTTTGAGAAACAGGCCCCAGGTGAATGAAAATTCTGGACCTACCCTTTTCAGCTGCAATCTGTAAAGCTGTTTTATTGTCTGAATCTATCGTGTTAATATCTAACTTTCTACGTAAACCATTAATAGTATATTGGTTATCTTCCCCTGACGTTTTACAGTACTGAACTAAATATTCTATAATATTGTGATGTCCCATGTTGGCTGCTACGTGGAGAACTGACGCTCCTGTTGTTCCATGTCTTTTTTTTATATCTCCACCTTTCTATAATATTACATTAAATACAGTAAGTGAAACCCCTCAAAACCGACAATGTGTGGGACCAGGTAATAATGTTGGTTTAGAGGGGATGTCGGTTTTCTGTGGATTCGCATTTTCGTTAATTGGAGTTACTTCCCTTTGTTATATAGATATTATCATTACTACATAGTTATCAAAATAAATTTGATAAAGTTATCAAAATATATCAAAATACAGTTATCATATAGATATCAAACTAATTGACGGCGTCATTCAGCGGAAACACTAGTCAAATACAAATTTTTAAAAAAAAAATTAATCTGGTTTCGGATTTTGTAAATTCACACTTGTTTACAACACGAATCTGATGTATCAACTCAGTTTCGGATTTTTTTTAAATCTAGCAGGGCCTTAGAATTACAGATCTACCTGATGTAAGGAGAAGGTAGAAAAGGGAGAGTATTACAGTCCTACCTGATGTAAAAGTCTGACTACATCAAGATGTCCGTTTTCTACAGCGAGATATAACGGCCAGCTTCCACTTCCACTCTATAATATAAATATAATATTATTAAGATAAATATAAGATACATCTTAATATTTACATTTCAACTATCACTCACTTCACTGAACCAGTTTAGCAAACTTGCGTTTATTTCAATTTCAATGTACCTTGGGGTGGATACAGTGTGCAATGAGGTAAAATAACTGTTCTTAATTGACTAATAACTGTTGTAAATTGACGTACCTTGGGATTAATACAGTCGCCTTCGTCCAATAAAACGTAGAGTTGATCAGCATCACCGTTAAAAGAACACGCTAAAAGTGTCGGCGTCACGATCTCCTCTTGTCTTTTGTCCCACGCTGTTTTTAATCTCATGTGTATGGAAGATTTTTTAGACATTCGGATCGCTTTATACAGACCCTATAATACATACATTAAATACAATTCTTCTCAGGCCAGATAGTACTGAAAATAACTGTCACCGTTATATTGTGAGTAGAATTACCATCGACTAGGTGATTAGGTGTAACAGCACGAAATAAACTGTTGAAAAATGCTAAAATTAAAAAATACTTCCTTAAATGAAAAGTTTATTAGCTGCTACCAATGTATTGATAATGTGTTCACATGAATTTCGAGATTTGTTTCAAGGTCGGGATTGTTCGTGCTAAGGCATTACCTTCATCACAAGGCTAAGTTTACAATAATATAATAAATTTACAACTTACAATGAAAGCAGCGGGGAAGAATTCAAGAATAATTTCTACTACTTGTTCGTGATTGTGATAAACAGCGTGGTGTATGGGTAGATAACTCTCCATATCTCCGATACACGGGTTAGCACCATTCCTACAATATACAACTATCTATTTTACTCTTTTTATTTATAATATTTCAGTACTAGAGATGTACAAATATTGAAGATAATGATTTTGCATTGTTTTATCAAGTACATTTATTTTTATAAAATGGCTCCAATTATTTAGGGTTGTTCTGTTAAACTAGATTACCAACAGCTGAGATACTTCCCTTCAACTTTGAGACGATTTTTGAGACAAAAAACAATATCAGATCACAAAGAGATTTGATACTTCAAAACATCAGATAACAGCAATAATTTGATGATATTGAAAGAGAAACATGACGTGACAATACTAAAAGATGTTCTCGTGCCTAAAGCAGTTACGTGTTATGAATATTCATACATATTAACAACATTGACAAAAAAAATTGATATTTCAAAACATCTGATAACAGCAATAATTTGATCACATTGAAATAGAAATTCACTCACACTAATAAAGCTCGAACACAATTTTCGTTTCCTTTTTGAGCAGCAATAGCCAGCGCTGTCATCCCAGTCTGAAATTTAATAGAAGTTACAGAATATAAATAACTAACGCGTTAGTTTAATAGAATTACAAGAACCACAGACGTCGGAATGGAAATTGGAATGGTACAAATTGATGCTATCAGTGTCCCCGATACACATACAAAGTTTAGAAATACTCTTTAGTTAAAAGGGTTTTATTATTGATAATGATTATTTATTTTCATATTAAAATACAAAATAAATTACTACCTTAGAATGTTGAGCGTTAATTGTAGTTTTATTCGTGGCCAGTAATTTTTTTAAAATCAGCGTCTGATCGTGAATAGCTGCCACCATAATTAACGTATATCCATCGTCATTGACAACAAACATATCAGTATACTGTAGTTCGTGGTATCCTAAATTACCCTGTAATATATATAACAAATGAAGAATTCTTATCTTTTTTTTTAGTAATCAACAATAGTAGTATACTACTTGTTAAAATGAACACAATATTTAAAGCTTTGGATGAGATTATTGGTTAACAGAATTGTATGCTGGTACAGATTTTATTATTTCCCCACCGCCATTTTTGTTTTTTTCAAACAACTAGAATTTTTCTGACCTACATGCCACCTTTTCTAAACACCTGGTAAATCAATCAATCTGGTATACAATTGTTGCTACATGCTATTTTTATTTATCTTGGATGAAACTTAAAGTTGTTGTGTTTGTACATATTTTTATCATGTCCCAACCCCTAAATTATTTTTTAACAACCAACCAACAGTCAAGAATATTTAAAATTTTCTGACCTTCACGACTCCCTGACATAAAGTTTCTAAACGTTTTAATCTGTTAAAATTAATAACTTCACGACAGTCGTCAGGTCCAATGCATGCTGGGACATCATCAGGTCGTCGTCCGTCATGATCTTCAACATTAACATCTGCTCCACGTCGTATTAAACATCTAAAATTATATTTTTTAATTAAATATATCAATTAATATTTCCATTTAGATATTCGACATAAAATAAAAAAAAGGGAGAGTGAAAGTAGGGCTAGGCGATATTGGTTAAAGTGGATATCGCGATATTCCTCATTAATATATCACGATATGTTCATGTTTTGTTCTATCAAAAGATAGTGGACCACGGCCATATACGCCTAACGAAAAATTTAATCGGGATAAAATTAAACTTTCTCAAACCTTTCGATTTAGGTCCAATAACATTCATTTTAAGTTTCATCAAAATCGGTTGAAAACTAAGAGAGTAATAGCATATTCAAGATTTGTGGCAAGGGCAATAACTCTGTTTCTAACGATCGAAAATAGCTCAAATTCGAACTTGATCTTCGTTTTATGAATATGTATACACATATCAAATTTCATTTGATTCCGTCAAAAACTCTTGTTTTTAGAGCGTTTACGAGCAAATGTTGACGGACAGACGGACCGACGGACCGACGGACCGACGGACGGACAGGGGTGCCGACAATATACGTCCTCATAGAGAGATGAGGGCGTATAAAAATCTTAAATGTAAGAAAAACAGTAAATATCTGTCAAAAACAACCAAATCTTCAAAAGCATGAAAAATCAAATATCTAAAAGTATTAAGTTATGTGTTAAAACTGTTAAAATGACTTTATCTTGACCAAAATTTGACGATATATCATGATAATTACATATATCACGATATGGCGATATTTCGGTATTTTTATTTGAGGCGATATTACTAACGATATAAATTCCTATACCGGTATTTATCGCGATACTGGTATATCGCCCAGCCCTAACTGAAAGAAGGGGAGGAGGGGGTAGCTTTAAGCAGCGTAAGTACCAGCAACATCAAACACTATTCTGCGAAGTCAATCATATATATTCTGTGAAACAGTTGTACTGTATCCCGCAAAGAAAATCTTATGCATTCTGCAAAGCAAAAGTAACGTCTGCGTGAAGTAATAAAAATATTTTATTCCATGTTAAAGAGGAAATATCAGGAGTTTATATTGGTCTTAAATGCGTGTATATGTACATAGTTTTTACGAGCACTAGAACTGAACAAATTGCATACCGGTAATTCCTTAAAAACATTTAAAATGAGAAATTTCATTTGCTATTTCTATATATCGGGTGGGCCTAAAATAATGTCCCATTTGAGTCAATGCTTTGGAAAATAGTGAAGGTCAAAAGTTGGGACATTACTTTAGGCCCACCCAATATATGTGTTTTCTTGATATGGCAGTCTTACTAAAATTTTGAATTCTATTTTCAATTTTCAAATGTGAATAATGAATACTATTGGATTTGAAGGCTGAAATAAGAAATTAAATATTTTGTCATAAATTTTATAGGGAGGTGAATATATTTATTAGCTAACTCAAATAAATCAAGGAAAATTGACAACTTGTAAATATTATGATTTTACATCATGAGCTTATTATGAGAAATTTGAAAATAAGCTGCCACCAATATTTAGCAAATCAAACTGTTTTGCGATTTACATATTAATTCTTCTTTTTTAAACAATTTGTTTCAGTTTCATCATGAAATATTACCAATATAATAAATATATAAATATTAAAGCTACTAACTCAACTGTTTTCCTGTGATTGCCTTCCACTGCGTAATGTAGAGCAAACCTTCCATTATTAGGGTTGGATTTGTTCGGACTGGCTCCAAATAAACACATTAATACCTATAAATATTATAAAATATATAGTCAAACAGAGATATTTCGGCTCATCCGGGTACTGTCAAAACATATATACAACCAGTCCACTACTAGTATATTTTCAAGGATGTTACTGTAACTTGACAAACAAACAACCCTCTAAATAAGATACTTTTATACCCTTGAAAATATAATGGACTGGTTGTGTATATTTTGACGGTACCCGGATGAGCCGAAATATCTCTGACTATACAGCAATGTCAACTAAAAATATCACATTTCACTGTTAAAATACAGGACATGTTCTAAATGAAGGTCGTTATGTTTGAGAGTTCGGTCCCTGACCAGGGTGTGAAAGTCTGATGACCTTGAATAAGTCATCTTCACTCATAATTCCAGTCCACCCAGCTGTAAATGGGTACGGATAATCCGGGAAAGATCAATGCCAAGAGGTTTGGCCAAGGACCAGCTGGGAGATAGGATCCGCACGGAACCTAAGTTGTTATCCTTGTAAAATATAGATGTTTCTTTCTTTCTTTCTTTTAAAATAGTTTATCAATTTGACATCCCTTTTTTAAATGAAATGGAATTTTACATTCTGCTTTTCTGCAACTGTATGGGCTAATGAGGACGTGCAAACACCATGCAGTGTGCAATGACGGAAATTTTGATTTCCAACTGTTGAGGGATCTTTAACGTGCTCAGCCTCGGTTATAGAGTCCAAAGTGTTTACTAGGTGTTAGGGTTTGCCGACACATCATTCCTTTCACTGAATCAAAATAGCTGATAATTTTTGTTATGAATTATGTATCTTAAAGGGATGCAAAGAGGTTTTCCAACTTACGTATATATTTGTATGGGTCAGAGACATCAAAGATTAAAAAATAACATGTGCAAATACAAGACAAAAGGTCCCAATTATCATAAAGAAAAGTTATAAGTTCAGAAAAAACTAAACAATCCTTTTAGAGAGTGAACATATTTGCATGGCCGTAGGAGACAGGGGGCGCAGTTGCCCCCCTAAATATTATGTTTTCGGGCAAAAAAATCCCCCAAATCGGGCAAAATATCATTAAAATTTGGCCAATAAGTCTCCCCCGTTTGCCCGTTGAGTCGTGGGTGCCTACGGCTATGCATTTTTGATATTTGAAAATAACGTACATCACATAAGACACTATTACCAGTTATAGCTGATAACATTAACGGTGTCATACCCTGACCATTACATAGTTCTACGTCGGCCATTTGTATTTTAACTAGAGCCATTATTAGAGGCAGCTGGCACAACCCTAGAAAATATAAACATATTAATAAAAATCTGTACATCTGTTAATCAAAATCGCATCCATAAACATGGCAAAATCAAGAGCAATAATTATATCCAAAGAGAAGTAACATCAGGTGTTTCCAAAAGAGTAAGCATGGTCTGCTTCATTTAGGAAATTTGATGGTCGTCATAGCTAACTCCTTGAGAAATAGTACAAGTCTGGGGACTTATTCTCAAAAACTGAACTTAAAGGGATTGTAAAGAGGTTTTCTAAACTTTGTATGTGTATCAGGGACACTGACAGCATCAATTTGCGCCATTACAATTTCCATTCCAACATCTGTGGTTCTTGTTATTCCACTAAAACTAACATGTCACCACCAGTGATGTACCAAAAGCTACTATTGATATCTATGCAGATCAGTTTTTTAATGTTTCAATGTGTTTACCTTCTCTACAGGCTACGTGAAGTAAAAAATCTCCATTTCTATCACATTCTGTATTCACGTTAAAATCAAACGTCTGAAACAAAGGGAGGTAAATCAGTCACGTTAAAATCAAACGTCTGAAACAAAGGGAGGTAAATCAGTCACGTTAAAATCAAACGTCTGAAACAAAGGGAGGTAAATCAGTCACGTTAAAATCAAACGTCTGAAACAAAGGGAGGTAAATCAGTCACGTTAAAATCAAACGTCTGAAACAAAGGGAGGTAAATCAGTCACGTTAAAATCAAACGTCTGAAACAAAGGGAGGTAAATCAGTCACGTTAAAATCAAACGTCTGAAACAAAGGGAGGTAAATCAGTCACGTTAAAATCAAACGTCTGAAACAAAGGGAGGTAAATCAGTCACGTTAAAATCAAACGTCTGAAACAAAGGGAGGTAAATCAGTCACGTTAAAATCAAACGTCTGAAACAAAGGGAGGTAAATCAGTCACGTTAAAATCAAACGTCTGAAACAAAGGGAGGTAAATCAGTCACGTTAAAATCAAACGTCTGAAACAAAGGGAGGTAAATCAGTCACGTTAAAATCAAACGTCTGAAACAAAGGGAGGTAAATCAGTCACGTTAAAATCAAACGTCTGAAACAAAGGGAGGTAAATCAGTCACGTTAAAATCAAACGTCTGAAACAAAGGGAGGTAAATCAGTCACGTTAAAATCAAACGTCTGAAACAAAGGGAGGTAAATCAGTCACGTTAAAATCAAACGTCTGAAACAAAGGGAGGTAAATCAGTCACGTTAAAATCAAACGTCTGTAATAAAGGGAGGTAAATCAGTCATGTTAAAATCAAACGTCTGTAATAAAGGGAGGTAAATCTAATTAAATAGTGATATTTTCTTTACCAGACAGTATTTTTCTCCATGCTAGTTACAACAGTAAACATTGTGCCCAGTACACATATTAGAATTAGAATAACTAAATGATAAATAATCATTTTTAGAATTTTTAATTTCATTTTTTGTTTTTCCAGTCTTTTCAACTTAATTTTATTTCTCTATAATCTTACCTGTAGTTTTTTCTGGATGTCGTCGAAGTTTTTAGGGTTTTTAGCGAGTGAGAAGATATTATCTTTATCTTGTAGACTGGGTTGTAACATTGATCTATTCACCGGCCCGTTACTATCTTTCTGAGTATATTTCGGGGGTAGAAGTCGTTTAATTTTCGGACAAAATGTTACTTGATCTGCTGTATATCCTGAAAAATAATATAAATTCATTTAAAAAATAATCTCTCACCTTTTGAAGTTTTGCACCTTTATGAATTTTCAGACATATTTGGATTCAATTTCACTAAAGTCAAGTTTTATCTGATGTCTCTTTTTTGCTAAGCATAGGCTACATGTGTACAGGTCAGGGAAAAAATCTGCAGATTGGGGTAAAAAAGCAGGAGATTTTTTCAAAGCACGTAAATTTATGACATAATATGATCTCGTTGCACCTCATGATGTTGACCTTTATAGTAGAGGCCGGTGTCACGCGCGAAGCAGACCATACTTACTCTTTTCAAAACACATGATGGTACTTCTCTTATGGGAAGTCCACTACTATATAATTATTGCACTCGATTTTGTCATGATCTGGAAGAGATTTTTGATTAACTGAATTGTTTTGCTTGTACAGATTTTTATTATTATCAGATATTATTGATAGTTTTTATGATATTGACATCAAAAACTGTTCAGTTTTAACGGAAATGCAAGAATCACAAATGGTCAACTCAGTATCTCTTTCAGAGAGTTCACATAGTTAATAACGACAATTTATTTTTTTAGACTGTTAAGTAACGGTTCTTATATTTGATAATCGAGGTTCCCTTTTTGAGAATCCACAGAGCACATAATCAATTTGTGGGTTATTTAGATTTGTCAACTCATCCCTTTCAAGAGAGCTAATAACTTGGGTTTGTCAACTTAGCATACCTTTAAGAGAGTCCACAAGGCTAATATCCAGTATTCCAGTGTAATAAAACAACGTACCGGTATATATGAGTGAATATTGCTATAAACAACCTGAGATAACCTAGATATATATGTTATATTACTATTATATATGTTTGTTATATAACATTGTAGTAACCAGGTCACTTTTACTATATTTTATATAACATTTCATCTTGCCAACTGTAGAATGTATTTTATATCTATAGGATACCTGACTTAAACAATCCTTCAATTATATCCCTACCAAAACATTTATCTTTCAATTTCTGTTTATGTGTTTTCTATAAGAACTTGTGATTAAGGTCCAATAACATTAATTTTAAGTTTCAAAATCGGTAAGTGAGTAATAGCATATTTAAGATTTTAGGGCAAGGACAATAATTCTGCTTCTAACAGTCGAAAATAGCTTAAATTCGAACTTGATTTTCATTTTTTGAATATGTATACATATACCAAATTTCATTTGATTCCATCAAAAAATCTAGTTTTTAGAGCGTTTACAAGCAAATATTGACGGACGTAGGGACCAAGGGAAACAGATACACGAACGGACGGACGGTGGTGCCAACAATATAAGTCCACATAGAGAGATGTGGGCGTATAAAAACTCACTTACCATGTTTATCTCTTATTTTAGGAGAAATACCAATCTGTGTTAAATACTGAACTGACTCCGTGTTTCTAGACAGACAGGCTATATGTAACATACTACTACCATTCTCAAACTGTTGATCTACTCCTACAATACAATAACATCTGATAGAGATAGAGATAGAGATAGAGATAGAGATAGAGAGGGGGGGGGGAGTGTTTCTAGACAGACGGGCTATATGTAACATACTACTACCATTCTCAAACTGTTGATCTACTCCTACAATACAATAACATCTGATAGAGATAGAGATAGAGATAGAGATAGAGATAGAGATAGAGAGGGAGGGGGGGGGGGGGAGTGTTTCTAGACAGACAGGCTATATGTAACATACTACTACCATTCTCAAACTGTTGATCTACTCCTACAATACAATAACATCTGATAGAGATAGAGATAGAGATAGAGATAGAGATAGAGATAGAGATAGAGATAGATAGAGATAGAGATAGAGAGGGGAGGGGGGGTGTTTCTAGACAGACAGGCTATATGTAACATACTACTACCATTCTCAAACTGTTGATCTACTCCTACAATACAATAACATCTGATAGAGATAGAGATAGAGATAGAGATAGAGATAGAGATAGAGATAGAGATAGAGATAGAGAGATAGAGATAGAGATAGAGATAGAGATAGAGAGGGGGAGGGGGAGGTGTTTCTAGACAGACAAGCTATATGTAACATACTACTACCATTCTCAAACTGTTGATCTACTCCTACAATACAATAACATGTGATAGAGATAGAGATAGAGATAGAGATAGAGATAGAGATAGAGATAGAGATAGAGATAGAGATAGAGATAGAGATAGAGAGGGGGGGAGGGGGGAGTGTTTCTAGACAGACAGGCTATATGTAACATACTACTACCATTCTCAAACTGTTGATCTACTCCTACAATACAATAACATCTGATAGAGATAGAGAGAGAGAGATAGAGAGGGGGAGGGGGGGTGTTTCTAGACAGACAGGCTATATGTAACATACTACTACCATTCTCAAACTGTTGATCTACTCCTACAATACAATAACATCTGATAGAGATAGAGATAGAGATAGAGATAGAGATAGAGAGGGGGGGGGGGGTGTTTCTAGACAGACGGGCTATATGTAACATACTACTACCATTCTCAAACTGTTGATCTACTCCTACAATACAATAACATCTGATAGAGATAGAGATAGAGATAGAGAGGGGGAGGGGAGTGTTTCTAGATAGACAGGCTATATGTAACATACTACTACCATTCTCAAACTGTTGATCTACTCCTACAATACAATAACATCTGATAGAGATAGAGAGATAGAGATAGAGATAGAGATAGAGATAGAGGGAGAGATAGAGATAGAGATAGAGATAGAGGTAGAGATAGAGATATAGAGATAGAGGTAGAGATAGAGATAGAGATAGAGATAGAGAGATAGAGATAGAGATAGAGAGGGGGAGGGGGAGTGTTTCTAGACAGACAGGCTATATGTAACATACTACTACCATTCTCAAACTGTTGATCTACTCCTACAATACAATAACATCTGATAGAGATAGAGATAGAGATAGAGATAGAGATAGAGATAGAGATAGAGAGGGAGGGGGAGTGTTTCTAGACAGACAGGCTATATGTAACATACTACTACCATTCTCAAACTGTTGATCTACTCCTACAATACAATAACATCGAATAGAGATAGAGATAGAGATAAAGAGATAGAGATAGAGATAGAGATAGAGATAGAGATAGAGATAGAGATAGAGATAGAGATAGAGAAGGGGAGTGTTTCTAGACAGACAGGCTATATGTAACATACTACTACCATTCTCAAACTGTTGATCTACTCCTACAATACAATAACATCAGATAGAGATAGAGATAGAGATAGAGAGATAGAGATAGAGATAGAGAGATAGAGATAGAG